>JAPKLW010000753.1:261687-320755 GCA_026898455.1 Plectranthus barbatus
TTAATTAATGGCAATTAATATTGCCCGTCGTAGACTCAAACCCTACACTTTCCCCGCCTGCTTTGGCCCTTCATACGATTTTCCCCCTCTCAGAGTGATGACATTCACTTGGTTCCTCTGATTCTGATTCTTGGGGTTAACCTGAGTGTTGCTCCGAAGTTGTCCCGGCTTGTGTTGAGCTCCGAGGGCATCGGCAATCTGGCTGACCTGGTTTTCTATAATTTGCACATGCTTCTGCACCTGATCCACTTTAGTAATCACGCCTGAGATTTCTTGCTCCAATTTGCTCACATTATCAGTGGACTCTTGCATGAACTTAGCCAAAATCTCCTCGAGATTTAGCTTCTTCTTCTCCACAACTACTCCATCTTGCACCGCAAATCCAGGTGGTGGTTGCTCTGCAGCTTAAGGCTTAGCATAGGAAAATCACGGATGATTCCTAGCATGATTGTAGTTGTAGGGCCGATTATGCTGCTGATATCCTCCACGGTAATTGTTTTGATAACCGGCCCTTTGAACAAAATTTACATCGGCACAATCTCCTTCAAGTGGAGCTTGCACCGGCTCTATCACATCAACTGCCTTTTCTAACTTCAGTGTAGCGAAGTCCTCTCGCAATTTCTTCACCTTGGCTGCCCAATCAGGTTCTTCAGCGGCTTTTTTCTCCACTACTTTTTCAACAGCCTTCACAGGGCGACTTCGACTCGAGGACCAACGTTGATTGTTGTTGGCCATCTTTTGGAAAAGTTCAATAGCCTTCTTCCCACTTTTCGTCATGATGGTGTCACCCAGTGTGGTATCCACCAACTCAACGGTCCTCTCATTGAGCCCCTCGCAGAATGCTTCTGCTTGCTCGCCCGGAGGTAGGCCATATCCTCGGCAAGATCTCAGTAACTCCTTGTAGCACTCCCACGCTTCATAGAAGCTTACATCTGGTCTTTGAGCAAACCGAATGATCTACTTCCTTCTCTGTCTGATAAAGTTCGTAGGAAAGAAGTTTTCCAGAGACTGTTTCCACGAACTAGTACCATTAAGCCTGTTAAGGCAACCTCCCACTGCAATGATGCTCCTTTTACGTTGTCAGTTAATGGTGCATTAATTTGTGGTTTATCACCTTACACAGGTGACCGTGCAATTGGTACCATACCTTCCAAGGTATGCTCAATATGTCACGGGGTATTTCCTGTTGGATTTGAATTGTCTTCTCTAAAACGTTAGAGAACAAACTCACATTTGGATTCATGGTTCCATCCCATACAACTTGCTTGTATCTTGGATATACAAAGCAACCATCTTTTTCGTTTACCTAGAATAGCCCACAAAGCAGTACTAGCTTAAACCTTTCTTCCATGACAATCAGATTCATATTTCAGCTTAACAACCGAGTTACCCATCATTGCCCTTTTGACAGAGTCAAGGTTTGCTAGAGTATTTGAAACTGATTTAGAAGACACTAGGTAAGCAAACACTCAACTGCTTTTGGCGCTCTTCCCAAAACAAAAATTTGGCAAAGCTGGCATAACTTATAAACTTTTAAAGAATCTTATTTCGTTTTACCTACACTATCCCAATCGAGGAATAATAAGTGTAGTTAACTGGGATGCAATCCCTTTGCTCTGCCAGATACTGTAAAACCCCAACACTTAAGATACACCATTATGAATAAACCATAATGTTTTTACGGTCTTGTTTAACTTATTCTCCACCTTAGTCTTGAACGCTCTTTATTAAAGCAAGAGACTAAGACTTGTAGTGAATTAGATAAACATATCCCAATCTTAAATGATTACAGTATCAATGCCTGTTAAGGCAACTGCGGAAGTAGACTCAAACCAACAAACCAGAGCAAACACGAAATATCCTATAGAGATACAATCGCCTATTAAAAGGCCTGGTCACCATCTTATACCTCTAAGTAGTTGTCATAAGCACCATTCTTAGGAATACCTGGATTGAATCCATAATTCCATGAATTACTTAAAACTACTTAGACTGATGTAACCTATCTCCATAGAGATTCTTTAAATTATACCTTAGAACACTGATAGTTTATGTAATCAAGTAATGAAGAGACAATCATCCATAATAGAAAACACTGCTATTCATTCATGATAGATAAACTCTATCGAATAACTGATAATCCATTACAATAGATGAAAATATGTTTACCAAAACCAAAACAACATCTCTTCAGAAACTTGAATTAAAATAGAGTTTTAACATAAACTCAAAGTAAAATCTCCATCAGCTGAAGTAACAACTTCTAGCATCAATCTTGGAGATGGTAATCCCGTCATCTTCAAGCCTTAAGCTTGATTCCTTGCAAAGTGTAGCAAACATGATTAGTAACCTCAGTTACCACTACCCACTAAGGAGTAGAAAACCAATACTAAACATGTTTCAACAAGCAATGCAAAAGATGACGTACCTTGTCCCTTAGTTACCAAACTTGAACAATTTACTTTCCAGTGTCCCTTCTTGCCACACTTGAAACATTTGTCCTTCTTGTTATCTTTCTTTCCCTTGTTCTCTCCTTTACAATTCTTCTTCTTCATGTCATTACGACGCGATTTAGAAGAACTTTTAGCAAGAGATCTGGAATGAATCGATAATACAAGACTGCTCCCACTGCTTCCTTCATTCCTCTTTTCTATGACATCACTCTTTCGACTCGGAAGCATATCAGAGTGACTCACAGAAAAATACTCAAGAAGCTTCTGTTGATACAAGATCCTTGAGCAGACTGTGAACAGTATACTCACTCTTGTTTTTCTCAACAGAAATTCTGAAGTCATCAAATGATTTCGGTAACGTGTTGAGTATCAAGTCAATTTTGACATCATTGTCCATTTGACCACCCATTAATGTGTACTCATCTATGAGCTGAGTGATTCCACATGTTCACGTACCTAACAGTTCTAATCCATTTTCTGTCTTACAATACGCTTGATAAGACTGGATCTAGCATGTCCATCGAGTTAGCCATATGCTACGTCAAGACGTCGCATAATGTCACACGCAAACCATACATCACTATAACGAGGACGCAGTGCATCTGACATACTAGCCAAGACATACTGTCTGGCCATGCCATTCGACCACATCCACATGTGATACTGTGCACGCTCCTCATCGGAAGATGTATCAGTCGGCGAACTCGGACAGGGAGTTTGCAGAACAAACAAATGTCCAAATGAATCCAAGAGCTTGACAATGTCACTTTTCCATCCAGGAAAATTCAGACCAGTCAAAGAATTGTGTACGATTGAATTTATGAGCGATGCAATAATAGACATATCTGAAAACAAATAAGCGAATTAAAGTAAGCACATACTACGAACAATTGAAACAAATATGCATAGAACCTTTAGATAAAACAATGCAATTTGTTCCCTCCAATTGCCCAAGCTAATTCACCGCAAGCTACTGAAGTAGACGTTTACGGCAAATGCTCGACCAGACCAAAATAGGTCCTTTAATTTCTCTCCATGCCAGGTATCCGCCGGCAAAAGAAATTAATATTGGAGATCTTTAGACCATGTTCACCTATCTTGAGCAGGGATCTCATGCATGAGTTGTGCTCAGGCAACATCTAAGCCAAAGTAACCACAAGCCGAACTCCGGACATTAAAAGGCGATTCGACATACGTACTAGACCCATGCGTCCTGCCCTTAACATCCTTTGTTATCCCATTTAGATTAATCTTAGAGACAAGTGAAAGTTGTCTCAATGCAAGCTACTGAAGTAGACGTTTGCTCAGAGGCCCCCACTTCTCATATTAAACTAAATGTTTTATTTAGAAACCTCATCGCATTAGAACTAGTAAATTATTTCTAACGCAAGCTACTGAAGTAGACGTTTACGCTTTGAAATGCATTACTTCTAATGAGAGGCCGTATTTGTGGAGGTCTAATGATCTTGGTTAGAAAAGAACCAAAATCCAGCTTAGTATTTTAATTCTAAAGGTTTCATGCACACACATTATTTTATGTTCCCATAAATTATGTCACAACCAAAATTCCATCATAAATTAATATGATCCCGAAATTTATAGACACAATTTAAAACATAAAATAAATCACATAAGACATGCTCAAAAATTAAATTGCAACATGCTTATAAAAGTAAATAATTAAAGCAAATAGGCATGCTTTCCTATTATTTACTAGTGCGCACATAATAAATCACATCATTACGAGAAATAATTAAATAAACAAATAAAATTTCTCGTGGCCCCTCAGATGCGATTACAACTGAAAATAATTAAATCTAACTATTACAAGATTTATTTTTCAGTACAGATCTTCAAACTGGGCCTCCGTTGGACTTGAAATCTGATTTGAATTGCTTCAACAGCAATTGGGCTTCAAATTAGGGTTTCTGGCCCAAACAACAGCCAAACCCTAATTTCCAGACTGCAGGCCGCCTCCGGGCTGAGAAGCCTGATTTCTGGCCCGGGCAGCCAAACCCTAATTTCCCAACCCAGCCGCACAACCTTGCAGCCCACCGCCGGCCGCCTTTTTCCGGCGCCGCCACGCACCGCCGGCGGCTCCAGAAACCCGCACGCCACCCATGCTGCCGTCCGGTCGCCGCCACTGGCCGTGGAAACGCGACTTAGCAGCAGCCACAGCAACGCAATCGCTGCTACAGATCGCGACGCCGCCACGCAGCTGTAACACCTCTGCCGCCGTTCGCCTTGGCTGCAGACCAGCGACGGTGGTGAGTTCAATGGCTCGCACAGAGGGAGCGAGCAACAGGGGCTGCGAACCCCATGCTGCAGTTAGCCGCGCGAGGCCTTGCCTCTGCCCGCGACCGCCGTGACCTGCGCGCCCCTCCGTCGTCGCCATCATCGCTGCTAGCAAGCCCACGCGACCCCGTCGCCGGTGAACCTCGCCGCTGTCAGCCCCACACAGCAGAACCATGATGCGAGGAGTCTGCGCACCCCACACAGAAGCACGCCGCTGGATCTGCACACCACCGCGCCCGCCTGCTCGTGCCACCACCACATTTTCCGAGCACATTCTCCGGCCATCTGCACGTTGCTGTTGGACCATGCCCGAACTGGGCTCGCCAGGAGAGCGCGCGCAGCAGCTCTGAAATGGGCGCGGCCCAGCCGCAAGGAGAAACCCCGGCCCAGCCTAATCCATGTCGTCTCCCTTGTTCTTCATTTCTCGTTCTTCCTCCGGATCTCTATTTTTACAGATTTGAAAAATAAAGAAAATACAAAAAAATAGATCTAAAATCTATTACATAATTTTCTATCAAATCTAACCACGGATTTTCTCGTGGTGAAAAACCAGATCCAAAAACGAGAAGGCCACGAGAACAAAAAACATCCACGACAATTTAAATCCATCCATGAACATACATTTATTTAATCTCAATCTATTCAAAATAGAGCCTAAGAACATGAAAACCTATGCATGCTCCTACAAAATTAATTGCAGAGGATGGATTTAGAGAATACCTGATTTCACTGTTTGATCTACAGATCTAGATCGGAGCCAATAACGATGAAATAACCTTAGATCTGAGATAGAACGCCAGCGATGGATAGTTGTTCCTACAGATCTGATCTTCTGATCTGTTCCCTTGCTCCTTGGAAATCTGGTGAGGATTATCTACCAAGTTGAATCCGACATCTGGAGAAATCGATCAGATTCTCCCACCGGATCAGCCGCCGCCGTTCTCTCTCAATTATACTGAAAAACCCTAGTTTTCATAACTTAATGATCTGATAGAGAGAAGGCCTATATATAGTGTTAGGGTTTTGAGAAACCCTAACCCTAATGGACTGTGAGCAATTAATGGGCCAGACCAGGGATCGATTGCAAATAATATAGTGGGCCCTCTTTATAAATTAATTCTTCCTTGTTCAACCCAGAACATAATTAATTAAAAAAACATTGTTTTAACCTTCACCACGGTAACAATGCTGACTCGCCCCTTTATTACCACGTTATTTGGAACGGGTTGCACCAAACTAACATGATCCACATATTTAAGGTTTTAGACATTCATTAATTAATTTGGCTTATGACAATCTGCCACAATTAATTAATCTCTTATTTCCTGAGTAATGCCACTCACCCTTTTTCACTTATGCCTGAATTAAATAATTCAACCTGCAGGGTTTAGCATAATGAACCTTGTGAGCTCCTCAGGGAATGTCACCATCCTGAAACGGATATGCTTACCTAAACGTCCAGACTAACAAGGCCACACACAAATTGCCAACACCCAAAATACGGGTATAAGAGTACATGTAAGACTCGCCACCATGGTAAATCAAAGTGCGGTCAATCTGTGTGTGCCCCTTATCCTTCAGTTAGGTTTAAGATCATAGGAAGTATGTTAGGGATCTGGCTCATTCATATGTCAATGAGAATGACACATCCCACTGTTGATCCCATCAATACATAACCATGTACCGACACATCAAGTAGCTAGGATAAGCCCACTTATGAACCGATGTGCCGCAGCTTAGACCGACATCCTATCCAGGGACCGTCTCAGCTGTGATATTGTTTATATCTCGCTAGGTCAAATGATTCATATGATCCTCTGTGATCTCCTACACACCATATGATCATCCCTATAGGCGAGATAAGAGGATATTATGGTTCGTTGTATGTTTGTTCTATCAGACAGCGAGTATTGTTGCGGCAACATATATGAAGACCAGTGTACAAAACACTTAATCATATATGCTTTCAGTATACAATCCCAACACCTGTCTCTTAACTTCTTCTTCCTTTGCTTGTTCAAGAGCTGCTAGTTCTAGGCTCCTAATACACATTTTCTCTTCATAAGCTGCTTTTCCTTTCTGATACGCATCCATTGCAGCCTTTTGTCGTTTGGTTAGTTGCATATGAGCTAGCGATTTTTGATCGTTGCAAACTGAGATCATGGCAGTGAATGGGATGCAGAGTATTTGCGGTGGGCACGGTGAAGGGATTCGTGAACTGAATCACGAAGTCCGTTTGCCAAGGATCGTTAATTGGAATATCAAAAATAAATTGCTATGCCTATGAACAATCCTAGCATGCTCCTATATTATTATGCATAAGAAGGTTTATGCGGAACACCTGGATCGATGAACTCTGAAGAACGCGTGCGCGGAGATGCCCTTTGATCTTTTCCACGCACCAAGATATAATTTCCTAACAGATTGAGGAAATTAATCTATAGAAAATAAATGATTATTTTCGAAAACAAGAGAGGAGAGAGAAGAAGAAGAATCCTCCTGATCTGATCTTCTGATCTGTATCCCAACTCGATCTGAAAATCTGGTGAAGATTATCTATCAGATCCTTTGCCCGGTTGAGAAGCAGAATTTCCTCCTCGTTCTCAGATCTTAGTCGATCACTTACAGCTCCCAAATACTGGTTTACTGTGTGCAACTTCTGATCTTGTGTGGTGTAGGTGTGTTGAGATCTGAGGAACTGAGGCCTATTTATAGGAAATTCTAGGCTCCTATTGGGCTTGAGTTATGATGGGCCAGACCAGGGACCATAATGCAAATAGCAAATAAGGCCTATCAATTAATTAATTCCCATATTCAACCCAGAATATAATTAATTAATTAATATTGATTCATGCCACCAGAGAATCAATACTGTCCTACCTATTGGCTACCACGTTTTGAGGAACGGGTTGCATTGGACTCGGTTTATCCCCACATTTAAGGTTACAGACATTCGTTAATTAATTTAAGCTCTGACAAGCTATTTAATTAATTAACATCTTTAATTCCTGAATCAATCCACTCAAACCTTTTCACTTATGCTTGTACTTAATCAGCCTGCAGGACTTTAGCATGACGAACCTTTTGAGCTGTTCAGGGAATGTCACCATCCTATACTGGATGTGGTTACGTAGTTCAGATACCAGACAGTCATACACAAATTGATATCACCCAAGACTCCAGATGTACAGGTTCAACTAGAACCTTCTCTACAACTCAAAGTGATATACAATATATGTATACTTCTGTATCCTCATATAGGCTTAAGATTCCATCGAGTCATAGAGATCTAGATTCTTTTAATGTCAGATAAAAGAATCGATCTCGACTTAGGTCCTCATCAATGTGTGCCCCACACCAGCATACCAAGACATCCAAGATAAGATGCTTATCCGCATATGCTGCAGCCTACACTGACAGTTTATCCTGGAACTGTCTCAGTTGTGATGACTATTTATATCTCGCTAGGTCAAACGATCCATACGATCTTCCGTGATATTCTACACACCGTATGATCTCCCTATCGACAAGATAAGAGGATAATTGTGTTTGCGACACATGTTTGTTAATTCAGACAGGAGATGAACATACAACAATTATGATTTCCAGTATATTAACCAATAAACCTTGTAAATAATATACCAATCATAATGCTTTCAGTATATAAATCCATCAATCTCCCACTTATACTCAAAGCATTATGCATTTGCTTTCCAGTGTATAACGCGTCTAAACTAATCTAGCTATTACATCAAGCATTCTACGTGGCTGGCTTTGCCCTCAGCCCAAGGCTACGTACATGCATCTCGTAAACCTTCTGAGGCAGAGCTTTTGTGAATGGATCCGCTAGATTATCTTTCGTATCAATTTTCTCTATCAGCACATCACCCCTTGCTACGATTTCTCGTATAATATGGTACTTCCTTTCAATGTGTTTTGTTGCTCTGTGAGTTCGTGGTTCTTAGAATTAGCCACAGCTCCTGAGTTATCACAATACACCGTGATTGTTCAGGGTAGCTGAGGAATCACGTCCAACTCCAGAAGGAAGTTTCGAAACCATACCGCTTCTTTCGAAGCTTCAGAAGCTGCCACATATTTGGCTTCCATGGTGGAGTCCACAATGCACTTCTGCTTTGCACTCCTCCATGATATGGCCCCACCTCCCAATGTAAACACATAGCCAGAGGTGGACTTCTTTTCATCTTGGTCTGCCTGGAAATCCGAATCAGTATAACCCACAGGGCACAACTCATCACACTGATAAACAAGACAATAGTCCCTTGTTCTTTTCAAGTATTTGAGTATGTGCTTTACCGCGGCCCAATGCGCCTGTCCAGGGTTAGACTGGTATCTCGCTACCATACCTACAGCGAAGCAGATATCTGGCCTCGTACATAACATTGCATGCATGAGGCTACCAACGGCCGATGCATACGGCACGTTGCTCATCTCATCTTTCTCCTTTTGTGTCATCGGACACTGATCCTTGGAAAGATGTACGCCATGTCTGAAGGGTAACAGACCTTTCTTGGCATTATGCATGTTGAAACGGGCAATCACAGTATCCACATATGACCCTTGAGACAAGGTCAGCATCCTCTTATTGCGCTCCCGCAATACTTTTACCCCTAGGATGTATCCTGCCTCCCCAAGGTCCTTCATATGAAACTGCTCGGATAACCACCCCTTTATGCCCGACAATACTTCCACATTGTCGCAAAATAGGAGAATATCATCTACATAAAGTGCAAGGAATACCACGCTTCCGCTGTCACACAGACGGTACACGCAACTCTCGTTTGAACATTGTGAGAATCCATAAGATTTAATCACCTCATCAAAATGGAGATTCCATGACCGTGAAGCTTGTTTAAGTCCATACAGTGACTTCCTTAGCTTCCAGACCAAATGTTCTTCGCCCTTCTGCACATAACCTTCTGGCTGTTGCATATAGATGTCCCTACCTTCTTCAAGGTACCCGTTTAGAAACGCGGTTTTGACATCCATCTGCTATGGCTAGGAGTATTCGAATGGACTTAAGCATGGCTACCGGTGAGAAAGTCTCGTCATAGTCTACACCCTCTTTCTGACTATAACCTTTCGCCACCAACCTTGCTTTGAAAGCTGTAATTTCCCCATTTGATCCTTTCTTTCTTTTGTATACCCATTTGCACCCTATGGCTCGATGGCCATCCGACAAATCAGTTTTCTGGTATACATCCATAGCAGTAATGGATTCTATTTCAGAATCCATGGCGATCAACCATTTGTCCGCATCTTTATCTGATACCGCCTCGTCATATGTCCAGGGATCGGTATCATCTAGTTCATTTTCCGGGATCAAGTCAGAAGACTCTCCCACGAACATATACCTCTCGGGTTGGTGACCAACCCTCCCACTGTTTCCAAGGCATGTCCCCAAAACAAAATCGGCAAGCTTGCATAACTCATCATTGACCTGACCATTTCCAAGAGAGTTCTATTTCTTCTTTCCGCTACACCATTTTGTTGAGGGGTTCCCGGTGCAGTCCACCGGGATGTAATCACGTTATCTGACAAGTACTGCAAGAACTCGTTGCTGAGGTATTCCCCACCACGATCTGATCGTAGTGTCTTGATAGTCTTACCAAGCTTCTTTTCTACCTCAGTCCGGAATTCTTTGAATTTCTCAAAGCATTCAGACTTATGGCGAAGCAAATAGACAAATTCGAATCTTGAGTAATCGTCAATGAATGTGGCGAAATACTCATACCCTCCACGAGCTTGCATGGACATTGGTCCACATAAGTAAGAATGGATCAATTGTAACACATCCTCTGCTCGAGACTGACTTGCCTTAAAAGGCCTGGTCGTCATCTTTCCTTCTATACAGGACTCACAGATTTGATGCGGTACTACTTGGAAGGAATCCAAGAGCCCATCGCATGCTAATCTTTTAATCCTCTTTATATTGATGTGACCTAGTCTCAAGTGCCAGAGATATGTTTGATCCTCATCGGAAGAAAACTTTCTCTTTAAATGATTGTTATTATTGGATGAGTTTGCAACATTCACGGAAGATTTATGCATACAATCAATGATATAGAGAGAGTCAATCAGTTTGCCATGACAGATAACACCGTTATTACCAATGATAGAAACTCCACTATCAAAAATAACTGAATATCCATCACAAAATAACTTGGAAACTGAAATTAAGTTCCGCCGAAAAACTGGCACATATAAAACATCTCTCAAAATAAGAACATTGTTTTCAAAGCATAAAGTAAAATCTCCAATGGCTACTGCTGAGACTCGTTCTCCGCTGCCTATTGAGATGGTAATCTCGTCATGCTTCAGCTGCCTTGTCGGCCTGAACCCCTGCAAAGTATAACAAACATGGTCAGTAGCTCCAGTATCCACTACCCAAGAATGGGTAGAAACTGATGCTAAACATGTTTCTGTTATAAATGCACATGACGTACCTTGTCTACCCGTGCTAGGCACTAGACAATCTACTTCACTTCGCTTGCATTTGCATGGCCTCGTGATAGCCTCTGCCTGATCAGCCTCTTCTAACCGCTTAAGTACTTCCTTTGCTTCAATCATAGTCTTATCAAAGACCTTCTTGAATTGAGCAAATTCCGAAGCTTTCTGGTCAGATTCCCATTGTTCTAGTGCCAAGAGTAACTCTGGAAGAGTGTACTTGCACTTGGTACCGAGGGACTTGATGAAATCACCATAAGAATCAGAGAGAGAGTGCAGGACGATATTGATTTTAGCCCGTCTAGTGATTCGTCCACCTCTCTTTCTGTACCTTCTCATAATTTCCATCATGCTGTCAAGATGCAGAGACAGTTCGTCTCACCTTCCCATATACACTTATTAGATCCCTCCATATCTCAACAAAAGATTGGTACTGATCGTATTTGAGCCTTAGTTCTCTGGATAGAGTTTTCTTAATGAGAATGCGGGCAAACTCATCAGAAGTCCTCCATCTTTCATAGAACACTCGCTCATAACCAGTGCAATTCCAATACTTGGTAGATAAAGGATCCATATAGAGTACACGAGAATGATTTGCAATGTGGAGTATTTCCATGAAGCAAAACTTCCACTCAGGAAAATTCGGACCGGTTAAAGGATTTGATGTCAACAGATAAATGATATGATGAATAGACATATCTGAAAACAATAAATTAAAAAATACCAATTAAAACATAGTCGCAGAACATTGAAACAATTAAATATTGAACCTTATGATAAAGCAATATTAATGTTTCCTCCAATTTGCCTAAGTATTACTATAGCAAGCCACACATGTGGACGTTTACAACAAAACACTTAACCAGACTGCATCTTTCAATTCCAGTCCTTTAATTCCAATCCATGCCCGGGTTCCTTAGACAAATGGAATTAATAATTGGAGACTAACTTAAGACCATATTATCCTACTGAGCAGGGACATCACATATGAGTTATACTCTGGACAATATCTAAGCTAGCTTACCACTAAAGCCAACCCTCCCATATAAGGATCTATTTGAACACACCTGATCCCTATAATAAGGTTGTCTCATTTAATTCAATCCCTAGAGAACTTATGAAAATTCAATACGCAAGCTACACATGTAGACGTTTACGCATGAACTCCCACTTCTCACATGAAATAAATGTTTGTTTTAAGAAATCCTATCTATTAGAACTTATGAACAATAAATTAAGTAAGCTACACATGTAGACGTTTACCTAATAAATTATCCACTTCCAATAAAGGATCGCTTTGTGGAGGTCTTACTAAATTATGAGCTTAGTACTTTTCAGTTCATAAGGTTCAATTGCACAGATTATTTTATGTAACCATAATTATAACGTTGCTAAAATTCTATCATGCAAAGCATGAACCCCGAATTTATAGTCATAATTAATTACATAAAATAAATCACATAGCATGCTCTAAAGCCGTAAATTAAAGCAGTAAACATGCTCCTATTATCTACAACATGCTTATATGCTGCGCAATTAAATTAAACACGTATATCATGCGAAGACAGATAATAAAATAAATAAAAAATGTCCTCGTGGCCCCATGATACAAAACAAAATAAATTTAACTATTACAAGTTGGAATTTATTTTACAGATCTTCGACTGGGCTCCCACTACTTGGACTGAGATCTTGATTTATTTCTGAACTTGGGCCTCCAAAATTTGATCCATCAGAAAATCGGACAACTGGGCCAGTTAACCAGATCGCAGGCCTAGGCACACATTGTAAGCCCAATAGCCCGCGAGAACTCGGCCCGACGAGCCACCACCGGCGAAACACCATCACTGGCGACCCACTGTCGCCGTGAGGGCTCCTGGCATGCGCAACAGCCATGCACGTACGTGCATGGATGCAGTCCGCGATACCGCCTCCTCCGGCCGTTGCCCGTTTCGCATGCCGCCGCCCCGGCTTGCCCCGACCATCGCTCGAACCGCCGTTCACTCTTCTTCTCCACCGTTGGCCTCCGTGACTCGCTGGAATCGTACAAGGACGGAATCGGGGTCGCGCGAACCACGTGAAAAATCCTAAGGTTTTCTGCGTCCGACCGTACGCCTACTGTCGTCCGAGCCCGCGTCGCCGGCCACCGAGCACCGCCTCCACCTGCCCCGCCTGCCAACGCCAATCGAGGGAGGGAGGATGGCCGCCGGCGAGCACAGCGCCGCGCAGGGCAGCTACGCGCGCGCGCGCGAACCCTAGGGTTCCGCCACATCGCGCGCGCCCCTGCGTGCCTGTCCCACACGCCGCCGCAAACTGCCGCCCTGCCCGTCGCCCCTCGCATCGCCGGCCCGGCCTGGAGCCCCGCGCGCCATGCCATGCGCCGGCTGTGGCCGCGCGGCCTGTGCGCGTGCGTGCCGCGCGCGAAAAAAACATGATAGCGTATTTTTCAACACGCTAAAACTGCAAGTGTACTGATCACTGCAGAAGGCAAGTAATAATTTTATCGAACTCAAGGACTGCAGACTCGAAGTATAATCAAGCACTTAAACATAGACACCGTACTACTATCTAGGCGAATCAGAAAATAAAGTTGGTTTATGTAAAAACTCTCAATGATTTAAAAACAAGGTAAAGTAAATGACTAATTTAATCGGTTTTAGAAAACTTATGAGAAAATAGGATTCCAGGGTAATTCACTTTGAATTATCAAACAACTCTTTATGTAATTCAATCCCAATTTAATTCCCAAAGGTGTGAGTTAATCGCAGTTGTGTTATCAGGTGATCCTCTCGGACTCTAAACCATAACATGGAAATAAAAGATCAAATGATTCCTCTCGGACATACAAAAAACTTTTACTCTTGATTAAAAACCGTAGATTTCAAAACCCTTCAAAAGTTTAATTTCCTCTTGGACAATTGTTCTAATAAATCTGATTTATTTGCATCTTAATTGATAATCTAGATCTCTCGGTTCAAAAACTACCAATTCAAATCACAATCAATGGCCAATATCTCGCAATTAATAAAAATCCCAAAGAAATCAGAACACCAATGGAAAAGGAACATTAAATCACATAAATTGCTGAATGAATAATTACAAAGTTTTAAACCCTAGAATCCATGAATGAACTTAGCCAATCATACTAAGTTTTGGAAAAACAAAAGGATAAAGAGTCACAAGAACAGAAATCATGGAAATTAAAAACCCGTGGTGTCTTCAATCTTTGATTCCTGGCGTGCTCTTCAAGTTCCCCTAATTTTGCTGTGAATTCTTAGCTCTCTAATTTCAAAAACTGGGAAAAGGAACCTTATTCAGGTTCAGGGACGTCCTATTTATAGTTGGGGCTCTTTAAATATCCAAAAGATATGGTTTTGGGCTTCAGATTCGTCAGAATACGTCAAATCGCAACAAAATCGGACGTCTGGAATGCCCGATCGGCGACCGCCGTTTATGCACGTGGGTCGCCGATCGTGTGTCGAAGCTGGGTGTGAAATTCTGCAAAATCGGCGACCCATCTACATGATCGGCGATCGCCGGTTGTGTCATTTAGGTCGCCGATCATCCGCCGTGAGAAATGGCTGGAAAATCACCATCGGCGACCCATCTACATGACCGGCGATCGCCGGTTGTGTCATTTGGGTCACCGATTTTGTCTCGAACATGATTTCGGCGAACTCTTCAGTATTTTCTGACTCTTTCCTCTTCCCAGTGCAAGCTAGCATCGATTGGCCCCAGGATACTTGGTCAATTCTTGTAAACAACTCAAATGTGCATGAAATCTGCATAAACAACCACAAACCAGACCAAACGTAATAATTCCTAAAAGAATATAGATAATGTATGGGAACACCACGTAATAATCCAATCTAAGGTCAAAAATGAGCAAATTCACATCAGTAAAATGCACAAAGTGAGTGTTTATCAACCCCTCAAAATTAAACTATTGTTAGTCCTCGAACAACGAGGAAAACCATTAAAAGAAAAAGATAAACACGAAGGGTGCATTAATTGATCATCAGCTGTTTTAGACACAAAATGGGGTTGTGATTCCCACACCAATCACTACGTCATTCATCAGTTTAATGCAAACAAACAATTTCAAACCTGGCCTCTACAAGTCCGCTTCTCACAAGATAGTGTATCACTCGTATTTCACTCAATATGTACGAAAGGTCAGTGTATACTCTCAAACTGTCATTTGCACATGTTTTTCTACCATAAGCTTGCTCATTGCCTAAACTCTCCATTGACTATGGGAGTGCTAGGATAAAGATAAAAAAGGTCTTTATATTAGGTTTTAATGTGGGAACATTAGTGAAGGGTATGGAAAATTTGGCTAAAAGTGACTAAATGAATACAACCTTATAACTCCATTCACCCCCGACTTATCCTCATCACATACCATCTGTGGGAACCAACTGACTTTTACAAGAACTAATAACAAAAGCTGAAACAGGCCCATCTTATCAACAATGCTTCGACCAGATTCGGACTTAACAATAAAATTATTAAAACAACTCTTGTGCATTCCATACATTAAACACGTATGCACACTCTACGACATCAACGCAAATACTTTGCACATCAAGTGCATAATTCGACTCTCTTTTTTTTTAATTTTTTTTTAATTTTTTATTGTCCACTAAAGACTTCTTTCAGACATCACTGTCAATGACTAATTACAATAACACTGATGCACTTATCGTGCATTACACTTGTACTAAAAAAACTTACTGCCCCTCAAAGGTGTTTGGACTACTTATATTCACAGACTCTATTTTCATCACCTAACACTGTTGGGTACCCTTACAAATCCATCCACACCTCCTATCATCCGTGTTAAGAAAGAAAAAAGTTTTCAGGCTCAACTGGGCTAACAAAGGAGTATGTATCGGGTTAGTGTTTGGGTTCATTGTGGCTTATGAAACAATGGCCTAAGATCATTTCTAAATCCTTGACACTCTCCTACGCAATTTTGAGCAAGAAACCAGAGCAAGTTCTAGAGATTAAGTGCACAGCGGCATACCCTCAATGAAACAAAAATGTAGGCTCAATTCTCACAGGCTATTAGCATATTTAAGAGGCCAAAATCAATTTCGTCAATTCACAACTCACCAATTATTTACAGCAATCAATGTAGCTTTCACGAGAAAGAAAACGCTGTCATCATAAACTTGATCAATAATGCAGAGATAATCACCTTATCAATTCACATTCCCTTCCACTATTCTGGTTCCCAATTAAAACTACAGACCCAACAGAAAATAGAAACGAAATGAATACAAGTTGACAGGTCCTAATTAACTCTACTAAAACAAAGATAAGTACGAATAACAAAAGCAGTAAAAGTGGTTCACGATGCAATGTATCAAATTCAGTACATCAGTTATCAAAGCAGGTGAAGCAGATAAAAGATAGAAAAGGTAAGAAGCACACATCGACCGATCACATCCCCCTCCCCCAAACTTATTCTACACGCAGGAAAGAATAAGTTGGGGGAAAAAAGATCACGGAGATGTGTGAGAAAAACATCTTTGAATCTCACTGCGGTGGGGGCCAGTACTGTGGGAACCTGGCCATGAATTGCCGCATCTGCTCCTCATGCGCCTGCTGCTGCTCCCAACGCGCCCTCTCCAGGGCGAAATGCCGGTCCTCCGCCGTCCAATGCTGGCCCTGCTCGGCCTCGAAAGATCTCTGCGCGGTGGCCTGGGTCTGCTGTGCTGCTGCAATGGCCTGGAGCTGGGCATTCCAGTCGCCCCACTGCTGCTCCAGATTGCTGAGCCTCTGTTCGAACGCCACACGCTGAGTGCGACGCTCGTAGTAAATGGGATGCTCCTCATGCAGCTGTCGGGATGAGCCTCCCATCTGGCGGCGAGGCTGCTCCTCATGCATCTCCTCGTGGGCCTCCTCGTTAGCCTCGTCGTTGACCTTCTCGTGCTCGCTAGCCCCAGCATCCTCAAAGTGGGGCTCCTCGAACTCGGGGTTCGGGTTCTGCCGGCGAGCTTCTTCAGCGGCTTGGATGGCCTCCAAATGAGCTAGAGTGTCTAGCTTCCAGTTGCCTCTGTACTGCCGAAGCCCTACATTAGTGAGCTCGGGGTTCGGCAGAGGGAAGAAGGGAGGGCTGCGCTGAATGAAAAGGTAGGGCGGGTGCACCGAGTGAATAAACTGGAGATGCACCAGCTTCTCAAGTGTGAGCCTAGTCAGTGGCTCGGCCTGCACCTCGGATAAATCGATCCCCAGCGCAAACAGCAGCGTCGTCCATAAACCGCCAATGCAAATGGTTCCCTTCTGGGCTCCCGAGATCCTATTAGACTGCATCTAAAATAATTGAGCAAAGTTAAGGTATTCCTGGTTGAGCATGCAGTAGATGACCATCAGCTCTGCGTCTCTCAGGGAGCTGTTCTCCTTCCTGGCGAACAGGGTGTGGGCCAGAATCGCACGGACCATCCGGATGACGGGGTTCCAGATCATTGAAGCCTTGCAATGCCCCGATGCCCAGCTTGGGCTCCCTTCGGCACAGATGTGGGGCCAGAAAGTCTTGCTGTCAAAACCTCTGGGTTTGGTGTAGCTGCCAAGGTTAACAACACCAAACGCCTTGTTGATCTCCTTAGTCGTGATAGTTCTGTCTTCATTTTTGGCGCGGAAAGTGGCTCCGATAGGTAAAGTCCTCCCTTTTGTGGTGATCTCAAGAGTGGACAAGATCTTGAGGGTGAACCTCTTGTAAGTCGGAGCGTCAAGTTCCAGCAGGGGCGCCCAGCCAATGTTGGAGAAGAGCTCCTTGACGTTGTCATACAATCCCATGGACATTATTGCCTCAGTGTCGGCATAGCAAGTACCTTCCACCCCACGCTCGGCCAGAGTTTGAAATTTGGCCAGCACACTCACATCTCGGAGCCCTGTAATCCCATATGCTTCGGGATGAAGACGACGATGGGGTGCCATGTATCCTACGAACAAAAGTATGCATCAACCACCAAACAAGGGAAACGCTTATAAATAAGGACGATTTAAACAATTAAATCACAAGAACCAACTATAACTAAGTAATACTAAACTAGATATACAATGATAAAACCATAAATCCTAAGTTCAACTAATGAGTGAAAACACACCATGTATCAACTCAATTTTCAAAATCAACATTAATTCCGTAGACGTGCCACCGAACAATCTATTTCAGTATGCCTTCATGAGTACATGTCAATCAAATCCCCCAAACTAATAGTAGAATGCAATTAATCAAAACCAACAAGAAATTTAAACATGCAAGAACAATTTAACACAACAAAAACGTCCGTCCTATAAAGCAACTAAACAATTCAAAAGAAATTCACGAGTACCAAAAGTCATGATGCAATGCAGGTAGGGAAACATGAACATAAGTATAAACTAACCTAAAGATCGAAATTAAACATGATAAAAGATGAGAGAGTACCTGGAAATTGAAGCAAAAAGAAGAACAAATGAAAAACCTAGGAATTGGGGGTTGATGGGTTTTCAAGCGAAATAGAGCAAACCACTCGGATAGAAAGCATCACAATGTCGTGGGCTAGTGTTGAGCAAAAGGAATTAGAGAGAAAATCAGCGATGGATGAGAATTTGAAGAGAGAACATTTGTGGATGTTGTGTTTTTGAATGAGAGTGTGAGAGGGAATGAGAGAAACAGGGCGCACGTTCAGCTTTTAACGCAGAATCGGCGACCTGGGACGCGATCGGCGATCGCCGATCGTGCAAGTGGGTCGCCGATCGTGTCCCAAAACAAATTCGTGGAAAAAGCAATTTCGGCGACCTGTTTACATAACCGGCGACCGCCGAAAATGTAAATAGGTCGCCGAGTGTGTGCCGAAGTTATGTTTGAACAATTGCATAACCGGCGACCTACCCAGCTTAAACGGCGATCGCCGGTTATGATTTCTGGTCGCCGGTTATGTTGCGTACCTTCTGGACTTTTGACGGGGAACTCGGCGATCTGTGTTCCCGATCGGCGATCGCCGATTGTGCATTTGGGTTGCCGATTCCGGTACGAAACTCAGCAAAATTTCTCATTTTGAACTTGTTTCCTGCATCCAATGAACTCAATACCCAAACGTGAACGTAACTGTGGAAAAATGGCAAAATCGACTCAAATCAAAGGCAAAATGAACAAAATAAAGCACCTAAAGACCTCAAAAATTGACCAGAAACAAATTGGGTTGCCTCCCAACAAGCGCTTTATTTAATATCTGTAGCTAGACAACTCAATGATAGACTATGGATCAGATAAATAAAGCTCAGACACAGCAAGGGCAGTCTCAGATTGAAAATATGGCTTTACCCTATGACCATTGACTGTGAAGTGTGTGCCATCAGCTCCTACCAAGTCTAGTGTCCCATTTGAATTTACATTCTCAATAACATATGGACCTGACCATCTAGACTTCAGTTTCCCAGGAAAAAAGCGTAGGCGAGAGTTAAACAGCAGTACCTGATCCCCCAGATTGAAGTTTCGGCTGCGAATGCGCCGGTCGTGAAACCGTTTGGCGCTCCTTGTAGAGTTTAGAACTCTCATATGCCTCAACCCGGAATTCTTCTAACTCCGTCAACTGGATACATCGCTGCTCAGATGCAGTCTTCAGATCCCAGTTGATCTTTTTCACAGCCCAGAAAGCTTTGTGCTCTAACTCCACCGGTAGATGGAAAGATTTTCCGAACACTAATTGATATGGCAACATACCAATCGAAGTTTTGAATGCTATCCGGTAAGCCTACAGTGCGTCATCCAATAGAATCGCCCAATCCTTCCTGGATACTACAGACTTCTCCAGGATTTGCTTGATCTCCCGGTTCGCCAGCTCGGCTTGTCCATTGACTTGGGGGTGGTACGGAGAAGTGATTTTATGCTGGACTCCGTACTTCGACAGTAAACTCCCCAGCCATCTGTTTCGGAAATGGGATCCACCGTCACTCAGCAGCGCTCGCGGTGCTCCAAAGCGGGTCAAGATGTTTTTCTGAAGGAATTTCAGCACCACCTTGGAGTCACTGGTGACCGTGGGAATGGATTCAACCCACCGGGTCACATAGTCCACTACCAGCAGAATAAATTGATATCCATGGGACTTAGGGAATGGTCCCATGAAATCAATGCCACAAACGTCGAAGGGCTCAATTTCCAGCATGAATCTCTGAGGCATTTCATCCTTCTTCGAGATAGTTGATACGTGCGTAAATTGACCTATATTATGGTGTGTTTGTGTGCTTGTTTTGGTTATTTTACGCTCGTATCATAGGTTTTTCTTCATGTTTGGTTGTGTTTTGGTTTGGTTTTTGTGTTTTGTGTGTTTCACGTGTGTAGGTTCAGTTTTGAGCATAATCGAGCATTTTCGGTGGAGTTTCGATGGAAAATCGCACGAAGTTGGAGGTTTTGAGGTGTCGATCGCCCGAGCTTGTGCAGGCTCGGCCGAGCTGCATTTCAGAGAGCTCGATCGGCCGAGCATGGGCAGGCTAGGCCGAGCCATGGTTCAGAGAGTTTGATCGGCCGAGCATGGGCAGGCTCGGCCGAGCCATGGTTCAAGGAAGGCTCGGCCGAGCGCGTTTTTGATCGGGCGAGCAGCCCTGTTGCTCAACAAATTGGCGATTTCTAACTTCGACCGGGCGAGCCATTCTTCGACCGGGCGATCCGAGGGTCATTTTTCTTGTCTATAAAAGGGGGAGAATTAGAATTAGGAAGGAACTTTTGCTATATTTCATTTTTAGAAATTAGAATTCTCTGTCACGATCGTAACTACCTTTCTTCTCATCCACAACCAAGGAGCTTCAATCACATTCCTCGGAGGAAATTTGAAGGATCAAGCTTGGTAGATCAAGACACAAGACCAAATTAGGGAAGAATCTTCTTTCTATTCTCAATTGTAATGGTTTTCAACAATTCCTACTTTGTAATTGCACAATTGATGGATATGATGAGCTAAACTTCTATTGGATGTTGAATTGAGAGAGGATGCATGAAATTGGAATTGATTTTTGCTTGTTTACCTTTCTATGTGTGATTGGAGCATGCTAGAGCCCTTTCACAATCCCTAAGTGTAGGTATTAGCCAATTTAGGTGATGATTGATACGAGTATTGCTGCCGTTACGCGTATATGAGTGTCACGATTAGCATGTTTCCTGGTGTTATTTTATCCAATCCATGTGCGGGTAGATTGCATAGGGCAATGATTCACGTTCCTTTTGGAGTGAGCTATAACCGATAACGTGACTGTTTGAGGTGGTAGTTTCATCAATGGTAGGTTCACCGTGACCGGGGATCGACTAGGGCAGGGTGAGAGTCCATCCTCATAGGAATTAAATTGTGTTTACAACAAAGATTGACCTAATTGATTGCATCCAACCTTGATTCAACATCCTCTTTTCTTTAATTGCGTACTTCGTTGTCTTGATTTACCGGTGATTGGATATTGATTGTGTGAGTTGTTGATGAAATGATGATGATTTGTTATGTTTGGTTAGTTAGATTTACATTGCTTTCTTAGGATTTTAGACAAAACTCAACGACTTGAAATTTACCTAGCTACCAAACTTCACTCGGTACTTTAGTACTCTAATAGGCGAAGCGGAGAAAGAACCGGGTTGACAATTTATTCTTTGACAAGCTCTTTAGAGGGTGAACTTCTAGAGGCACGTCAAGTTTTGGTGCCGTTGCCGGGGAACTTCATTTAGTAGGTTGCTAGATATTGGGGGAAAAGTGAAGTTCGTAGACTAGGTGTTTGTGTTTTTGCCTGTGAGAAATTATATTGCTTTTTGTTTGTTGATTGGTTGTTAATTGCTTTGGCTTGATAAAAATTGTTTGTTGTTTGATTGGTTTCCTTGGTGGAATTGTAGGTGTGTATGATAACGAGGTCCAAGGCTCGTGAGCTCTTGGAAAGGAAATTACACCAAGACCAATGAAGTGTTGAGATTGATTTGGAAATGGCTAATCCGGGGGAAGATACCAAGAGGATTGGAGAGTTGGAAAGACAAATTGAATTGATGAAGGCGTTGCTCAATGAGAGGAATGGTCCTCGTAGGCCACTCCAAAATCTTTTTCGACCTCAAGTAGAACCGTTAACCGGTGGTTTCCGACTTGGAGTAAATGCCACGCAGTTTGAAATCAAGCCTCAATTGGTTCAAATGATTCAAAATAATCAATTTGGAGGACATGCTACCGAGGAGCCGAATGTGCATATATCCCGATTTTTGGAAATCACGGATACCATTAAGATCAATCAAGTTCCTCAAGACTTGATTCAGATGCGATTATTCTCATTTTCCTTGAGAGATTCGGCAAGGCATTGGTTTGAGGGTCTAGACAAGACAAATATTGCCACGTGGGAAGAGTTAAGGGAGAAGTTCCTTTTCAAATTTTTTCCACCAAGTCTAACCTTGAAGAGAAGGGCAGATATTACTTCATTCGGACAAAGATACGATGAACCTCTATATGAGGCATGGGATAGGTTCCGAGAGCTCATACGGAAGTGCCCACGCCATAGTCTTTCTAAGAGTCAACAAATATGCCAATTCTATGGAGGTTTGAATTATGATACGAAGGTTATGATGGATGCTTCTTCGGGAGGTGCATTTCTTGATCAAGAAGAAGAGGATGCTTGGAAGACAATTGAAAAAATGGCCGAAAACAGTGTCCAATGGCCAAGGGAACGAAAGGATTATAGACCGGTGAAGTCGGTCAATGATGCATATGAGAAGGAAAATTTCATAGAACAAATGGCTGCTATGCAAAAGAAGCTTGAACAATTATCGACTACGGGAGTTGGAAAAGATGACATGATGGTACTTAGGCATGAGAATGTTTATCCGGAGGGTGTGAACTTCGTGAATCAAAGGATGGGGTTCAATAATCGACCTCAATACAATCCTCAAGGAAATATGTACTATCATCCTTCCAACCGGTATCATCCAAACTTCTCTTATGCGAATCCAAACAATGCTCTTAATCCTCCGATGCAATTGGAAGGAGGAGAGAGTAGTCATCAAGGAGGATATGCTGGGGGAAATAATAGATACATGAATCAAGAGACAAAGAGAAATCCTAATGAAGAGTTGGATAAGCGTTTTGAGAAGTATGACGGGATGTTCGCAGAAATTCAACTACAAATCTCTTCGATTGCCAAGCAATTGAGTAGCAAGCATCAAGCTGGGAAGTTTCCAAGTGATACGGAAGTTGTACAAAAGAAAGGGTGTAATATGATTGAGGATGAAGAAGGAATGAATGAGAACTTGAAAGTCATGACTCCAAAAGTGGAGAATGTGGAATTCCAAGGGGAAGAAAGTGTAGTGAAGGAGAGTAGAAAGGAGTCGGATGAAGAAGATGGAAAAATCAAGAATGATGAGCATCATGAAGATGTAAAGTTTTTTGAGTATGTGAAGAAAGGTGATATCGAGATGCCTAGTCCGGAGGAAATAGAAAGGGTGCTGATGTTAGATGAGTTAGTGGGAATTGAGACAATTTTGGAAGGAGAATCAAATGGATCAGGAAATAAAGAATACGAGGAAAAGAACATGGCAAGTAAGAAAGAGGATCCCGGAGGCTTTGTAGTTGGATGTAAGATTGGTGATGTTAAAGTTGAGAAGGCTTTATGTGACTCCGGTGCAAGTGTGAACGTTATGTCATGGGAATTGTATAAAGAGCTGGATGTTGGTTATCTCAAACCAACGAGTCAAGTGTTGCAAATGGCGAACCAAGCTTTATTTTGCCCTCGGGGAGTTGTAGAAGACGTGCATGTGGAGGTGTTGACCTTTACATTTCCCGGGGATTTTCTTGTGGTGGATATGAAGAACAAGGGTGGAATCCAATTGATTTTTGGAAGACCTTTCCTCCGTACGGCCGATGCACTTTTTGATATGAAAGAAGGTGAGCTTACTTTCCGGTGTGGGGGGAAAGAAGTTGTTTTTACTTTACCGCAAGAAACTTGGCATCAATGGGAAGTGGAAGGAGTGGACCGAAAGAAAAGGTTGAAGGATTTAATTGACCCCGGAATAAAAGTCATGGGGGATGAATTCGAAGATAAAGATGATCCGGGAGACTTGGACGAGTTTGGACAAGCTCGTACAAAAAGAGCTCGTGTGGATTCGGATCCACTCCGAAGTGCAAGAAGGAAGCTGTTATTTCCGGATGAGCATGACTCCATTGACCGAGGTATGAGCTCTGGGTCCGCACCTTGGGATCATGATTTAAATAAGGTATGATCGTCGAGCTTTCGACGTTAAACAAGCGCTTATTGGGAGGCAACCCAATGTCTAAATTTTGTTATCTTTGTATTTTTGAATAATGTGTTGTTAATTGTTGATTGAATAACGGTTGAGTGTTGTGATGAAGGATTCCTGATTATTTGGATTTACAAATTTAGCTATATTGTGAATGGAGAATTTGAAGGATGGAAGGCCGTTGGTTCATGAAAATTGTCGGAGAAAAGCAGGAAATGGGGAAGTCAGGGCTGCTCGGCCGAGCTTGAGCAGGCTCGGCCGAGCCAAGTCGAGCAAGTGGACAGAGAGCTCGCTCGCCCGAGCTTGTGCAGGCTCGGGCGAGCCAAACCGAGGCCTGGGACAGAGAGCTCGCTCGCCCGAGCGCATGCAGGCTCGGGTGAGCCAAGGCGCGGAAAGACCCCCACTCGGTCGAGCCATCTGGCGCTCGGCCGAGCACTGCGGCGTTTTTATATGTTTGCTCGAGCAATTGCTCGCCCCATCCAACGATCGGTCGAAATTTCTCTTCCCAAATTTTCTCCCATACTTTGTTATTGTCAATTGTTCGTATCTCACATCTTTATTCTTCTCATGGCAAGCAAGAGATCAAGGGGGGAACCTTCTTCTTCCGATGGACGCCCAAAGAAGTTCGACAATGAGGAGTTTGAAAAATTCAAAAAATTGGAACAGCGGCAAGTTGTGGGCACGAAATACGTGTGCCGTGAGACGCTGAAGGCTTTGAAATTGAAGGAAGACGTGTGGAGCCTTCTCTCTGGGATTGGGTGGAAGAAGATGCTTCATGCCAAATGGCCGGGTTACATGGAGTTGGCGAGGGAGTTCTTCGCCTCCGTCACGATCATGAAAGGCATTGGCGGTACCCCTTTGTCGATGAAATTCAAGCTTCAAGGTACGGAATACTTTTACCAGAGAGCTAAAATTGATGAACTTTTTAGTAGTGATCCGGAGTCTATTTTTATGCATGAGAATGTGGATCTTGGGGAGTTTTGGGAATCTATCTCTGGTATTCAATTGGATAGAAAGTTTAATATTAAGGAATGTAGAGCCACCTCAATTAAGAATCCTGTTATTCGTTATATTCATAAGTTTGTTGGTGGTTCTGTTTGTGGGAGGTACGAGTCTAGCAATTTGATTAATCCCGAGCTCCATATGTTGTATGCATTGATGAATGGGATTAAATTCTCTTTGGGGGCCTTGTTGATGGATTCATGGAGTCGTGCTGCTAACACCAACACTCGTACTTTTACTTGTGGTATGCTTACTCCTGTTTTTATGGATATTGGTGTTGAATTATCTGGTCCTACCGCTCCTCCTCTGTTTTTGGATACATGTTCGTTGCTTCAAGGAAGATTTTTGATTCCTAAACCTCGTGGTGATTCTTTTTATTATAAATTTGGGGAGTATGTCCCGGAACTTCCTTGTGATGGGCTCACTACTGTGTCGGATTTGGGGGATCATTCCAACTGGTTGTTGGATTCTGAGGATCACCTCGATTGTGTCGGAGTTCTGTCACCGGATGGTTATTTCACTTCTTTAGCACAGTTGAGCGGGAGGAGTGGTGATTCGGGGGCTAGCCCTAGTATTCGGGCGTCGTCTCGGATGGCAGATTGGCAGCGGCAGATGTACTCTATGATGCAGCAGACTAATTCATCTTTAGAGTCTTTGTCTTCCTCTTTACAGGGTCTTGATGCTTCCATGACTGCTCGCTTTGATGGGCTTGATAGGCGAGTTGACTCTGTTCAGGAGAACGTGAGAGAGCTGCAGCGCCGAGTCCCCATTCCGTACCAATCTCGCAGGGAACGCCAGCAGCAGCAGCAGGATAGAGTTGAGCAGTGACGCACCGACTACCTTTTTACAAATTTAGTCTAACTTGATTAAATTTGGGGGGATTGGTCGGTAGTTGGTGCTCTGGGTTATTTCTCTTCTCTATCCCTTTATCATCCTTATCACTCTTCCTTAGCTAGTTTAGTTTAGTCTAGTTGATTTGAATAATGATTCGGAATTCGATTTGGTTGTATTATGATCTACTTATATTACTTTGGTTGTGGATTGGATGTGGATTTTTGATGATTTGGTGATTGAATGGATTGATCGTTTATGGACAAGTTTACTTGTGCTTAATTTTTTCGATTTGGCATTGGTATGTGGAATGTATTGTGGTTTGGAATGAATGGTGGAACTTGGACATATTGCTTTATTTTTGTCGAATGAATGTTTGGATTGTGGAAGTTGGTGGAAATGAGAACTTAATTGGCTAGGTTATGCTCAAGTTTTTGGTGGTGTGTTGTTTTGAGTAGGTGCAAATAAGGAATGGAGAGCTGTGATCGTGCCTACTGATGGGTAACGCTTTCTATCGTTCTTCTACCGTGTAGTTTTAATTGCATTTGTGTTTTGGAATGTAGATTGTTGTAGGATTGTTGTGTGCTTGTGTGTGTGTGATGAACCTAGATGAGACTTGAGATTTAATCATGATTTACTTAGTGGATTTTGATGTCTACTTTAACCAATGATAGAGCAGAATCTAGTTTTTGAAGCATGTTTTGAGTTTAACTTTTGAATTGCCGAGTTTTGTGTGTGGTTAATGCATAGGACTTGACAAAAAGCTGTGAGGTTTGAGCCATGATATTGTCATATCTATTTTGTTTGTGAGTGGCAAGATTGAGAGTACGAGATCTAGAACTTGCATCCGTTCTCTATCTATTGGCATGAGTGTGTAACTAGAAAATGATCTTAGGCCATCATTTCTTAGTCCTACCTTTCACACCGGGAGTATAAGGTGGTTTTTATCATAATTTTGCCTTTCATATCTTTGACCCCCGTGATTGAGCTTTATTTGGTGAATCTTCTTGATATAATTAGGATCAAGTTTGGGGGGAAAGAGTGTATGAGGGTGAATACGGTGATGAGAGTTGGGTTGGGAATTGATTTGAATTGTGATGATGAAAATGTTGAGGCAAGAAAAGAGTGAAATGTAGGATCATTGTTGATCCTAGAAAAATGAGCACCTACCAAACAAAATTTTGGTGCAAGTGTTTGAAAAAGAAAAAAAAAAAGGAAAGAAGTGTGTTGTGAAGCACCGACAAGATGAATGAAAGATGGTGCTAGAAAAGAAAAAAAAAAGAGATGAGAAAGAAAAGAAAAGAAAAAGTGTTGTGAAAAGAATAAGCCTCGGGGGTTTGAAGTGGTTCGAAAAGAATAAGTTTGGGGGTTTTGGGAAATTGAGAAGTTTAGTCACTTTGGCCCAAAACCACCTACCTTTTAGTTAGCCACGTTACAACCCGTGTAAAGACCTTTTTGATTCTAGAAACTAACTCGTTGAAGTATAGTGGTGAGAGTGGATGCAAGCCTATGGAAATCAAGCTCGATATCTTGTGAATGTGTGAAATCTCATCATCCCTAAACACGTGAGGGAGTGCTTTCGTTTCTTGTATCCAATCTTGATGAGTGGTTCATGTCCTTTGCATTAACCTAGTTACAAAGTTAGGTGATAATCTCGTTTTACTTGAGCATGCTAAGATAACTTGATGAGCTATGAGGAATCATTTGAGGTAGGTTGAGAACTTTTCTTTGTTTTGATTGAGGACAATCAAAGGTTTAAGTTTGGGGGATTATTATACGTGCGTAAATTGACCTATATTTTGGTGTGTTTGTGTGCTTGTTTTGGTTATTTTACGCCCGTATCATAGGTTTTTCTTCATGTTTGGTTGTGTTTTGGTTTGGTTTTCGTGTTTTGTGTGTTTCATGTGTGTAGGTTCAGTTTTGAGCATAATCGAGCATTTTCGGTGGAGTTTCGGTGGAAAATAGCACGAAGTTGGAGGTTTTGAGGTGTCGATCGCCCGAGCTTGTGCAGGCTCGGCCGAGCTGCATTTCAGAGAGCTCGATCGGCCGAGCATGGGCAGGCTCGGCCGAGCCATAGTTCAGAGAGTTTGATCGGCCGAGCATGGGCAGGCTCGGCCGAGCAATGGTTCAAGGAAGGCTCGGCCGAGCGCATTTTTGATCGGGCGAGCAGCCCTGTTGCTCAACAAATTGGCGGTTTCTAACTTTGACCGGGCGAGCCATTCTTTGACCGGGCGATCCGAGGGTCATTTTTCTTGTCTATAAAAGGGGGAGAATTAGAATTAGGAAGGAACTTTTGCTATATTTCATTTTTAGAAATTAGAATTCTCTCTCACGATCGTAACTACCTTTCTTCTCATCCACAACCAAGGAGCTTCAATCACATTCCTTGGAGGAAATTTGAAGGATCAAGCTTGGTAGATCAAGACACATGACCAAATTAGGGAAGAATCTTCTTTCTATTCTCAATTGTAATGGTTTTCAACAATTCCTACTTTGTAATTGCACAATTGATGGATATGATGAGCTAAACTTCTATTGGATGTTGAATTGAGAGAGGATGCATGAAATTGGAATTGATTTTTGCTTGTTTACCTTTCTATGTGTGATTGGAGCATGCTAGAGCCTTTTCACAATCCCTAAGTGTAGGTATTAGCCAATTTAGGTGATGATTGATACGAGTATTGCAGCCGTTACGCGGATATGAGTGTCGCGATTAGCATGTTTCCTGGTGTTATTTTATCCAATCCATGTGCGGGTAGATTGCATAGGGCAATGATTCACGTTCCTTTTGGAGTGAGCTATAACCGATAACGTGACTGTTTGAGGTGGTAGTTTCATCAACTGTAGGTTCACCGTGACTGGGGATCGACTAGGGTAGGGTGAGAGTCCATCCTCATTTACCGGTGATTGGATATTGATTGTGTGAGTTGTTGATGAAATGATGATGATTTGTTATGTTTGGTTAGTTAGATTTACATTGCTTTCTTAGGATTTTAGACAAAACTCAACGACTTGAAATTTACCTAGCTACCAAACTTCACTCGGTACTTTAGTACTCTAATAGGCGAAGCAGAGAAGGAACCGGGTTGACAATTTATTCTTTGACAAGCTCTTTAGAGGGTGAACTTCTAGAGGCACGTCAATAGTCCCCATCCTCTGACATCTATCACAAGTGGTCACGAACTTCTGACAATCTCGATAGACGGTAGGCCAGTAAAATCCGCAGGTGAGGATTTTTATGGCCGTCCTATTCGCTGCGCAGTGGCCTTCGTAAGGGGATAAGTGACAATCCCCCATTATCTTCTCTCGCTCATGTGTGCCAACACATCGCCGGATCACCATGTCAGCGCATCTCCGGTAGAGGAATGGCTCGTCCCAATAGTAGAACTTGCATTCATGCAAGAACTTCCTCCTCTAGTGGGATGTGAGATCAGGTACTAAGACACCTGCAACCAGAAAATTGACTAAGTCCATATACCATGGGTCCGCTTCCTCCATAGCAAAAAGTTGCTCGTCCGGAAAAACTTCAGTAATGCGGATCCTTTGGTCATCTCCTTCCACCGGATTCTCCAACCTTGATAAATGGTCTGCCACTACATTCTCACAGCCTTTCCGGTCTTTGATTTCCATGTCGAACTCCTGCAACAGCAGGATCCACCGGATCAACCTCGGCTTGGCCTCCTTTTTTACAAACAAGTACCAGATCGCAGCATGATCCATGTAGACCACCATCTTAGCCCCAACCAGATAAGCCCAAAATTTGTCGAAGGCGAAGACCACAACCAGTAATTCCTTCTCAGTGGTGGTGTAGTTCACTTGAGCTTCATCCAGAGTTTTGCTGGCGTAGTGTATGACTCGGAAAATCTTGTTCCTCGTCTGCCGCAAAGCAGCTCCAAAAGCTATATCACTTGTGTCGCACATCAGTACAAAAGGTTCTGACCAGTCTGGTGAAATAAGAACCGGGGCGGTAGTAAGAGCTAGCTTCAGTTTCTCAAATGCCTGCAAACAATGCTCATCAAAAACAAACTTTGCATCTTTCATAAGTAGAGAACTGAGAGGTTTAGAAATTTTAGAAAACTCCCTTATAAACCTCCGGTAGAAGCCTGCATGACCCAGAAAGCTCCTCACCGACTTCTCATTGGTGGGGGGTGGCAGCTTCGAGATTGCCACAATCTTGGCGCGATCTACCTCTAAACCTGCAGCAAAGACTTTGTGATCGAGGTCAATGCCCTCTCGCACCATAAAATGCCATTTCTCCCAATTCAAAACCAGGTTAGTCTCTTGACAGCGCTGCAGAACAGTAATCAGGTTTTCCAGACAATTATCAAATGAATGACCAAACAGTGAAAAGTCATCCATAAAAACCTCCATGATATTTCTACAATCCCATTAAAAATTGACATCATGCATCTCTGAAATGTAGCAGGAGCATTACATAATCCAAAAGACATGCGTCTATAAGCAAAAATTCCATACGGGCAAGTAAATGCAGATTTATGCTGGTCTTCGGGGGCTATCGCTATTTGGTTATATCCAGAATAACCATCTAGAAAGCAGTAAAAATCATACCCCGCTAACCTATCCAGCATCTGATCAATAAAAGGGAGAGGGAAGTGGTCCTTACGAGTAGCACTGTTAAGTGCTCTGTAGTCGATGCACATCCTCCAGCCCGTAACGGGTCTGTGGGCAATCTCCTGGCCACTTTCGTCTTTGTTGACGGTAGTACCTCCCTTTTTGGCCACTACTTGTGTGGGGCTCACCCATTTGCTATCCGAGATGGCATATATCATGCCAGCGTCCAGTAGTTTCAGCACTTCTTTTCGCACTACCTCCTGCATAATGGGGTTTAACCTTCGTTGTGGCTGCACCTTAGGCTTGTAGCCATCTTCAAGTAAAATCCTGTGCATGAAAATAGAAGGGCTAATACCCTTTATGTCAGATAGCGACCACCCAATGACAGATTGGTGGTCTCTCAAAACACGCAGTAATCTATCCAACTGACTAGTAGATGAAGTGGCAGATACTATTACCGGATATGTATTGTTTTCGCCCAAGTAGGCGTACCTCAGATGGTTCGGTAGGGGTTTCAATTCAAGCACTGGAGGCTCCTTCATGTCTTTTTGCAGCAAGGCCGTCTTGCGAGCCTCCTCTTCCTCTTGCTCGCTACTCAGTTGCAGAAAATTTGCACTTTCCGATCTGCTCTTTTCACCTGCATCATCCAATGCTAGAACAGACTCTAGCAGCTCATCACAGACATCATAAAGCTCATCACAGGAATAAACAAAATTTTGTAACCCATAATCTAAAGAATCAGTAGAGATGATGGATGAATCACAAGGATACAAAACCTGAACCATGTTGCACTCCTCAAAGCAGTCATCTGAGTCGTGGCGCTCCATGGCCTTGTAGATGGAGAAAGTGATCTTTTCGTCATTCACTCTCAAGGTGAGCTCTCCTTTCTTCACATCTATGAGGGCGTCAGCAGTGTGGAGGAAAGGTCTTCCGAGAATCAAGGGAATATTGCGGTCTTCCTCCAGGTCTAAGACCACAAAGTCGGCTGGGAAAATAAATTCCCCCACCTTTACTAGCACATCCTCAACTACCCCTTTTGGGTAATTCACAGAGCGATCCGCCATCTGGAGTCTGATGGTGGTCAGTTTGATATTGCCAATCCGGAGCTTCTTAAAAATTGACAGGGGCATCAGATTGATGCTAGCCCCTGAGTCACAAAGGACCTGCTCAAAACTCTTTATCGGCATCTTTTCTGAATGATGGCGCTACATTCCTCGAAGAGATTCACTGTCTTGAATGCGCCAAAGGGCTTTTTCTGGGTAACCATATCCTTCAGAAATTTCATGTACCCAGGAATCTCCTGTACCACTTCAATCAAGGGAAGATTGATGTGGATTTTCTTCATATGCTCCAGGAAGCGCTTATACCTCTCCTCTTTCTGCTTCTTGACAAACCTCTGTGGGAAAGGCACATCAACAGGACCAACTGATTTTGATCTGTCTTCAGTACAGGTTTCTTTACCCTTCTTTGCATGTTCTTCTTAAGGGAGAACAGGGTCAGGCTGTACAACTTCAGGTTGCACAGGCGTGTCAGTGGGCATAGATGGCCCCTCATAACCTCTACCACTGCGGGTGGTAATGGCATTACATTGGTCCTTTGGATTTACCACAGTGTTGCTGGGAAAATGTCCTGGAATGTGCTGGTTGCCAATTGCGTTAGCTATCTGGGAAATCTGTGTGTCCATCTGCTTCATGTGCTTTCCCATTTCCCCCATATTATTCTGCAGCTGAGAAATTTCTCCGTCTGTCTTTGTAGACTTAGCATTGGAGACTGCGATGAATTGTGTCAGGAGCTCTCTCATGCTTGGCTCCTTTGGCTCATTCGCTGCTCCATGATTTGCGGCAAACCCAGGTGGAGGCTGCAGAGCATTGTTTGGGTTCCCATAAGAAAAGTTGGGATGATTCCGATTGTTGGGATGATACACCATGTTCCCCGATGGATAGCCTCGATTGTTGTTGAAGTTTCTCTGTTTTACATAGTTTGCATCCTCCATTTGCATCTCAGTCCCCTGCTCATAACCTTGCTGAGGGAGGTTATTTTCCAACTTAGCAATGCGGGTCTCCAGTAATTTAGTGGAAGCAGCCACTTCTTTCCTCATCAACTTGATCTCAGCAGCTATGTCTCCAGTGTCAGCAACTGCTGCTATCCTGTGATCTCCCCTGTCTGCTGGCCAGTTGTATTCGCTTTTCGCCATCACTTCCTGTAAAGCTAACCCTTCCTGTGGTGGTTTAGCAGTCAGTGACCCTCCAGCTGAAGCATTCACATGCTTCTGGGTCTCCCTGTCCAGTCCTTTGTAGAAATGACACATCTGCTGCATCTCAGTAAAACCATGGCAAGGGCAGGAGTGCAAGAGATCCTTGAAGCGCTCCCAAGCCTCGTACAGTGACTCTCCAGAAAACTGCCTGAACTGTGAAATCTGAATCTATAACTGAATAGTTTTGCTGGGTGGGAAAAACTGAATCAAGAAGAGCTTGCATAGTTCCTCCCATGTCGAGATCTCATTGCAGTTCAGAGTCATATACCACGATAGTGCTCTGTCGCGAAGTGTGAAGGAAAACAGGCGCAACCAAACATAGTCAATAGGCACCTGATTCTGCTTAACTGTATCGCACAGTAGAAGGAACCTCTGAATGTGTAAATGAGGATCCTCGGTTGGCAATCCCCCATACTGATTCTGTTGAGCTGTGTGTATCAGACCAGTCTTCAGCTCAAAATTCGGTGTATCCAGCCCAAAATCTGCATTACGATGCCTATCAGTCATCGGCTCGTACATCTCATCGATGGTAGGTGGTCGTGGTACTTCAGGACCCTGACGCTCTTGGAGCCTTAGATTCATTTCTTGCAGCTGCCTCTGCAGCTCAGCTATCTGTGCCGCCTGATCGTCAGCCATAGTGAACGCTAACTTTCTTCGCGCAGTGTTTCTTCGGCAGGTAGATTCGATCTCTGGATCAAACGGTTCAGGAGGTGGACCTTTTGACCTGGTTCTCGTATACTACCTGCAAGGAAACAAACCGTGAATAGCACAGAAAAGAAACAGGATTTAAAATAAATGTGCATAAAATAAAGCCTAGAGTAATTAGCGTAATATAAGGATTAGTGTCAATTATAAATCTTTGCAGTCCCCGGCAACGGCACCAAAAACTTCATAGCGTATTTTTCAACACGCTAAAACTGCAAGTGTACAGATCACTGCAGAAGGCAAGTAATAATTTTATCGAACTCAAGGACTGCAGACTCGAAGTATAACCAAGCACTGAAACATAGACACCGTACTACTATCTAGGCGAATCAGAAAATAAAGTTGGTTTATGTACAAACTCTCAATGATTTAAAAACAAGGTAAAGTAAATGACTAATTTAATCGGTTTTAGAAAACTTATGAGAAAATAGGATTCCAGGGTAATTCACTTTGAATTATCAAACAACTCTTTGTGTAATTCAATCCCAATTTAATTCCCAAAGGTGTGAGTTAATCGCAGTTGTGTTATCAGGTGATCCTCTCGGACTCTAAACCATAACATGGAAATAAAAGATCAAATGATTCCTCTCGGACATACAAAAGACTTTTACTCTTGATTAAAACCCGTAGATTTCAAAACCCTTCAAAAGTTCAATTTCTTCTCGGACAATTGTTCTAATAAATCTGATTTATTTGCATCTTAATTGATAACCTAGACCTCTCGGTTCAAAAACTACCAATTCAAATCACAATCAATGGCCAGTATCTCGTAATTAATAAAAATCCCAAAGAAATCAGAACACCAATGGAAAAGGAACATTAAATCACATAAATTGTTGAATGAATAATTACAAAGTTTTAAACCCTAGAATCCATGAATGAACTTAGCCAATCATACTAAGTTTTGGAAAAACAAAAGGATAAAGAGTCACAAGAATAGAAATCATGGAAATTAAAAACCCGTGGTGTCTTCAATCTTCGATTCCTAGCGTGCTCTTCAAGTTCCCCTGATTTTGCTGTGAATTCTGAGCTCTCTAATTTCAAAAACTGGGAAAAGGAACCTTATTCAGGTTCAGGGACGTCCTATTTATAGTTGGGGCTCTTTAAATCTCCAAAAGATATGGTTTTGGGCTTCAGATTGTCAGAATACGTCAAATCGCAACAAAATCGGCGGTTTGGAATGCCCGATCGGCGACCGCCGTTTATGCACGTGGGTCGCCGATCGTGTGTTGAAGCTGGGTGTGAAATTCCGCAAAATCGGCGACCCATCTACATGACCGGCGATCGCCGGTTGTGTCATTTGGGTCGCCGATCATGCGCCGTGAGAAATGGCTGGAAAATCACCATCGGCGACCCATCTACTTGACCGGCGATCGCCGGTTGTGTCATTTGGGTCGCTGATTTCATCTCGAACATGATTTCGGCGAACTCTTCAGTATTTTCTGACTCTTTCCTCTTCCCAGTGCAAGCTAGCATCGATTGGCCCCAGGATACTTGGTCAATTCTTGTCAACAACTCAAATGTGCGTGAAATCTGCATAAACAACCACAAACCAGACCAAACGTAATAATTCCTAAAAGAATATAGATAATGTGTGGGAACACCACGTAATAATCCAATCTAAGGTCAAAAGTGAGCAAATTCACATCAGTAAAATGCACAAAGTGAGTGTTTATCACCGAAACCCTAGGGTTTCAACGCCGCCGCCGCCGTCGCTGTGCGCCGCCACCGCGCGCCGGTCTGTCGTGCGCTGCCGTCGATGGCCGTGCATGGCCCCCAGCCATGCCGGCCCTGTCGTGTGTTGTCGCGCGGTCCTTCGTTCTTCGTGTTCTTCGTTCTTCGTTTTACAAATTTAATTTTTGAAAATAAAATATTACATTGGAATAATTCTAATTACATTCTAAAAAATTCTAATCTAACCACGGATTTATCTCGTGGGTGAAAAACGAATCCATATAAACGGGCGGATTAACCCGAGGAACCACAAGGACGAAAAACATACAATCAATCCATAACCATCCATTGCATGCAATCAATAATAATAATCATGCATGTTCTTAGGCAATATTATTTTTCCGATAGAGCCAATTAATTAAACCTGGCTCTGATACCAATTGAAGGGATTCGTGAACTAAATCACGAAGTCCGTTTGCCAAGGATCGTTAATTGGAATATCAAAAATAAATTGCTATGCCGATGAACAATCCTAGCATGCTCCTATATTATTATGCATAATAAGGTTTATCCGGAATACCTGGATCAATGAACTCTGAAGAACGCGTGCGCGGAGATGCCCTTTGATCTTTTCCACGCAGCAAGATATAATTTCCTAACAGATTGAGGAAATTAATCTATAGAAAATAAATGATTATTTTCGAAAACAAGAGAGGAGAGAGAAGAAGAAGAATCCTCCTGATCTGATCTTCTGATCTGTATCCCAACTCGATCTGAAAATCTGGTGAAGATTATCTATCAGATCCTTTGCCCGATTGAGAAGCAGAATTTCCTCCTCATTCTCAGATCTTAATCAATCACTTACAGCTCCCAAATACTGGTTTGCTGTGTGCAACTTCTGATCTTGTGTGGTGTAGGTGTGTTGAGATCTGAGGAACTGAGGCCTATTTATAGGAAATTCTAGGCTCCTATTGGGCTTGAGTTATGATGGGCCAGACCAGGGACCAAAATGCAAATAGCAAATAAGGCCTATCAATTAATTAATTCCCATATTCAACCCAGAATATAATTAATTAATTAATATTGATTCATGCCACCAGAGAATCAATATTGTCCTACCTATTTGCTTCCACGTTTTGAGGAACGGGTTGCATTGGACTCGGTTTATCCCCACATTTAACGTTACAGACATTCGTTAATTAATTTAAGCTCTGACAAGCTATTTAATTAATTAACATCTTTAATTCCTAAATCAATCCACTCAAACCTTTTCACTTATGCTTGAACTTAATCAGCCTGCAGGACTTTAGCATAACGAACCTTTTGAGCTGTTCAGGGAATGTCACCATCCTATACTGGATGTGGTTACCTAGTTCAGATACCAGACAGTCATACACAAATTGATATCACCCAAGACTGCAGATGTACAGGTTCAACTAGAACCTTTTCTACAACTCAAAGTGATATACAATATATGTATACTTCTGTATCCTCATATAGGCTTAAGATTCCATCGAGTCATAGAGATCTAGATTCTTTTAATGTCAGATAAAAGAATCGATCTCGACTTAGGTACTCATCAATGTGTGCCCCACACCAGCATACCAAGACATCCAAGATAAGATGCTTATCTGCATATGCTGCAGCCTACACCGACAGTTTATCCTGGAACTGTCTCAGCTGTGATGACTATTTATATCTCGCTAGGTCAAACGATCCATACGATCTTTCGTGATCTTCTACACACCGTATGATCTCCCTATCGATGAGATAAGAGGATAATTGTGTTTGCAACACATGTTTGTTAATTCAGACAGGAGATGAACATACAACAATTATGATTTCCAGTATATTAACCAATAAACCTTGTACATAATATACCAATCATAATGCTTTCAGTATATAAATCCATCACACGGATGGCCTGTAGTCTTGCAATCACTTGTCGATCTGTAAACTGTTTTGTGCAAGGAAGCTGATCCATCCATTCATTGGCCCATAATTCATCAGAACGCCAGAAATTTAGACCTTGCCTTGCTATAGTAATCATCATTTCTTCAAGGCAGAGTTCATGCACAATGTAATCATATGTTTTCCATCGTCGGAATTGCTTACCGAGCATCTTGCCTTCTTCTGTTCTTTCATCAATCTCAACATAGAAGACCCCTGCAATGTCTCTACTGACCTCTTGATCTAAAAATGCTAGGATTTCATCACTCCAATCTCGGAGATCGGCATTCAAATCATCGTTAAGTGAGACAGAGGCGCATCACTGAGCTACCCTTCTTGAGTGAAAGAGTTTCCCGGGTAGACCATGAAATGGGATCCTCAGTTTTTCGTTCTTCAAGTTGGGGAATTGTCTTAGGGTCTTGGCATCAAATACCTCAGTAGATTCTCCTTCTGAATCAGATTCTAATGAGCAAGTGGATTCATCCAGAGGTCCAGCGGAGGAGACCTCTTGCTCTATTGTATCATCTGCTTGTTCCTCAACAGCAGCAGCGGCTGTTGTCTCCGCAGCAACATCCACCATGGTTTCTTCAGCTATAGTAAACTCTTCAAGAACTGTATGAGGCAAGATGTTAACAGGTGGTTTGTTTCTAGATTCAGCAATCTTTGTCTCAGTAGCTGGTTCCTTTTCAAATGCAGTAATTTTGTCAGCAGCTGATTCTGTAGCATTTTTCTCCTCAGCAGCTGATTCTTTAGCAGATTCCGCATTTTACTTCTCAGCAGTTGATTCTTTAGAAGACATGTTGATGTCTATAGGGTATATTGTGGTGCTAGACGATCGTATAACATCAATTGCTTTGTTTGGTTCGTCCTTCTTTGAACTCGTGTCTGCATGAGATGCGTTATTTGTTTCACAAATTGGCACTTGTTCGCCCTTGGATTGTTCCTTGGTATTGAAGGCACCAGAGTGGATCATCGTGACAAGTTCTGCGTCAGTCATCCCGTCTTCTTCTTTGGTTATTTGGGTAGATTGGGTGACTTCCACAATAATTTCCACTTCTTTTCCCTTTTTAGAAGGTTCTGCTGTAGCTTTTCCTTTCTTTGCCACTCTGCTTAATTCGTCAGCAGCTTCCTCGTTTGATGTCGAACTAGCCATCTTTTTCTGAGCCTCTCGTTCATCATGAGATCGCTTGATCTGTTCGAAGTTCAAATCCCTACCTTCAAACGTGATCCTTTCAACCTCCTTTTTGTATGCTTTTATTTCTTGTGCCTTCTTTTCTTCGTTTCGTTTCCTCTTAATTTCACAAACTCCTTTGACACGTTCCTCAAAACTCTTAGAGGACAGGGGTGTGTCAATCTTCCTTTCGGTAGCAGCAGCTCGATCAACAGTTGCTTTCTTTTTAGCATCATCGAGTTCCTGAAGTTCAGCGGTTTTGAACAGTCGTTGACGAGTAGATCTCCTTTTTTCTGTTGGCACAACTTTTGCCTGATGTTCAGATGAAATTGGAAGGGCAAGTTGACCAAGTACGAGCGGTGGCTGTTCCGCTGCTTTATTTTCCATAATCTCCTCTATCTTTTCGGTAGGTATATCACCGAGAGCTACAATATCGTTGAGTTGCTGAAAACATTGTTCTGTTTCAGCATTCTTGGTCAATGTTGCTATTTCTTCAGCAGTGACAGGTGATGCCGCCTGCAACACCTGATATCCAAGTGAGCTTTCGTCGATGTCCTCGTCTGATGTAGGTTTATCTTTATCGACATTGGACTTTCCAGTCAATTTCTTCGGTTTCTTGAAGTCAAGTGGATTGGCTTCCTTCTTTGTTGTTGGAATGAAGTCAGTCAGAAGGAGCTTCACACCTTGATCAATCTTTGTGGGGTGCATGACTAACTCCAGAAACTTGCTTATTTTAAATCCAAAATTAACATTTGATGAGAATGTTCCATCGATGGACATGTGATCATTCTTCTTGGCATGCTCTGCCCATCGTTCAAAGAAAAATTCCGCCCAATTGCCCTTTACTCTGTCTGTAAGAGCCATCATGATCGCGTACTTTTTGGCAGATAATTCAGAATATGATCCAGCATCACATTGAAACATCTTGATGACCAATTCAGCAAGAGTTTTATACTCGTCTTTTAAGGCGTTAATGGGGGTGGCCGCCTTGAAGGTGATTGGCTGTCCTTTCCTATCCTTCAATTGGCCGGTTACTTCCACAAATTCCAGCGTCGTTCCATCTCATCATAATCTGTTACTTTGTATTGAGATATATGTTCCCCCTCATTTCAAAGACCGAAGGTCTTAGCCAGTACATTGACATTTACTTCAATTATGGTTCCATAAACACAGGTTTTGAACGATTTCCCATCCTTACTCAATACTGCTCTGGCATATAATTCAGATACCATATGCGAATGAAAATGTACAGGTTCAGCAGATAAGTATCGAATTACCTATTCGCTATCAAGGATATCCATTATCCAATCTGGGATATGTTCTGCAGCGAAACGCATGTACAAGATGCGATCCTTTAAGATTTGAGCTAATCGCCTTTGCTCTTTTGTCTGCCCGCTCTGTGTTTTCTTCCGAGCCATCATAACTAATTGACCATATGGTATTGAGTCGTCAACGTCTTCCTTCTTGAGAATGCATGTAAAACCTGGTGCATGTCGCGCATGCAGGGGTTCTTCAGAGTTTGGTGGAATATTGAAGAGACGAGGTTCACTGGATTCGGATTGATGTTTCTGAGAAGTGGGTTTCTGGGATGATGAGGCTTTGGAACTGGAGGCCATGTCTTTGAGAAGGAATTTGGAGCAATCTTGAAAAAGTCGGAGATTTTGGTTTTGGGAATTTTGTTCTGAATTTCGAAGGAGATGAAGTGAACAGTAATTGGAGCGCAATAGGGTTAAGTTTTTGATTCTAAGATCTAACGGTTGGGATAATTGGTTAGATCAACGGTTCATAAAAAATGCGTCTTTCCATATGGTGTTCCATGCTTCAAGAAATAGTCAAGTGTTCCTGACGTGGCGTCTCCTCAGTTGATGCCGCCATTTGCGTTCATTAATTACGCCTTATCGGGTCCTATCAAGTTTGAATTTTGAGTCATCCTACCTCGATTTTGGATATGTAGTTGCTTTTTGAATTAGCAGCCGTCCATAGATGCTGATTGGTAGTAGAAAGTCTCAGCACCTGAATACACAAAATGATTTGCTAACCTTGCACGATATTCGTCAGCATCTTCCGTAGGTTTCATGAGTTTCTGAGGAAAATGTAATGATGATAAAATCCTCGAACCTTTCAATATTTCTCACTAAATATTGTTGAGATGATTTGACTTTCCATGCATACACGTCAATTCCTTTACTCGCGACGTTTTGTATTCCAAGAGACGAATCATTGTGATCTTCAGACAAATTTTTCTCTTTCCTTTCGTCATAATTGTCAAACCCTCTATAAATGCCTACGCTTGAGATTATCCAAACATCGCAACTTTCATCTTCTCTTGACTCGTACTTTTAACCTTCCTTTATTTTAAGAGTTTCAACTTCCCTTCTCCACGTATGGATTCTCCTCCGAGAACCTTAGATATCAGACATAACCTGATCTTGGATGAGCCGGGTCTGGATAGATATTATCTAGATGACTGCGATGTGGCCATTAAGATCATGTCTACGTTACAGTGGGGGGGGGTCTTTCTCAAATTGCATGTGCCACTCCTCATCGTTTTCAGGAGGAGGTGTTGAGGGAGTTCCTTGGGGATTGCCATGTTGAGCCAGATGCAGTCTTCAGGGTGTTCCATGGAAAGCTTGTTCGCTGGACCCCTGACACTTTTGCAGTGGATTTTGGGCTTCCTTGAGGTCCTTTATCTGTGGAGAGCTATCTTGCAGAGGAGGTGGCGCCTGAATGGGTGGCATGGGAGAAATGGTGTCATTCTCCTCGTTTTGAGTTTAGCCTGATATTCCAGCCTCTGGTCTCCAGACTTCATACTGGGTGATGTTTCGTATTGCCCATTGTATTCTGCTTGGAGAAGAGCCTTATGACCTCTGCTTCTATAGGACTGTTTGGCAGGTGATGATGGCCATGGATGATGCTGCTTTTGTGGACTGGGTCGGATTTTTTTTCAAGAATGTCTGGGAAAGCATCAAGCTTCATCCTTTTGTGTCACTGCGGATTGGAATGCAGCTGAGCTGGTTGATGGAGAAGTATTTCCCAGAAATTGCTGACGGTCCATCCAACCTTCAAGGAGCTGATTTCTATCCCTACAAGCCAGTCTCACCCTTCTGAAAACATAAGTAGTCCTGAAGTAGATTTATGTTTTTCTTTTGGCTGCTGTTGTAATCTCCCTTCCTTTTGAAGAAATGTAGGCAGGTTCCCCCTTTTTGTAATGCAAGTCTGTTTAAGTGAAGAATGATTATGTAATATAATGATCTTTGGCATATCCTCACGACATACAGTTTTCTTCTTCAAGTTCCATGATCTGCTCAGCAGATACAATCTATCTGCTGATGACAGTTCTCATTATCTTAGCAGACTCCATTTAGCAGGAACTTCCATATCATTCTTATGTTTATAAAGAAAAATTCACGTAGATATGAAAAAGTGAAGACAACAACTCATTCATCGGTAGCTGCATATAATTCCATCATTCCCAATTTGATACATAATTCTTTGAATCTTGATTCTGCTAGAGGCTTAGTAAAGATGTCTGCTATTTGATCCTCCGTGCATATACGCTCAATATCAATATCCTTCTTTTCTTGATGATCACGAATAAAATGATGTCGGATATCAATGTGTTTTGTTCTGGAGTGATGTACTGGATTCTTTGTGATGCACATAGCACTGTTGTTATCACAGAAGATTGGTACACATTCAGGAAGAATGTCATAGTCCTGAAGTTGTTTTCGATTCCACAGAATTTGCTGACAACAGCTAGCAGCCGCGACATATTCTGCTTCGGTAGTTGATGTTGCTATTTAGTACTGCTTTTTGCTGAACCAGCTAATCAATTTGTGTCCAAGGAATTGACATGTTCCGCTTGTGCTTTTTTCTGTCAATCTTGCATCCTCCAAAATCAGATTCTTAATAACCACTCAGAGTTAAACTGTCGGCTTTTGGATACCAAATTCCTACGCTTTCTGTGCACTTCAAATATCTGAAAATTCGCCTTGTTGTATATAGGTGCGTTTTGTTTGGTTGAGATTGATATCTAGCACAGAATCCCACAACATATGATATATCGGGTCTGCTGGCTGTAAGATATAGCAGAGATCCGATGATCCCTCGATACAAGGTGGGATTTACGGCTTCTCCTTCTTTCTCGAGATCTGGTATGCACGCATTGCTGATGGGAATCCTTAGCCTCTTGGTCTTTTCTGGGCAATATTTAGCAATCATATCCCGTGTGTACATTCTTTGGTGAATGAAAATTCCTTCATTTGATTGTTGAACTTGAAGTCCAAGAAAATAGGACATCTTTCCCATCATACTCATTTTGAAATTGCTCATCATCAGCTTGGAAAATTTGTCACAGAGATCTTGATTCTTTGAGCCAAAAATGATGTCATCCACGTAGATTTGTACTAGTAGAATGCTTCCTTTATCTTTAATACGAAAGAGTGTCTGATCAATCCTTCCCTTCTTGAAACCATTGTCGAGCAAGAACTTTGAAAGAGTTCCATACCATGCTCGTGGTGCTTGCTTCAATCCATACAAGGCTTTTCTCAGCTTATAGACTTGATTTCCAATCTCAAACCCTGGGGGTTGCTCAACATAGACTTCTTCTTTGAGTTCTCCATTGAGGAATGCGCTTTTAACGTCCATTTGCATGACTGAGAATTCATGGTGTGCAGCATATGCAAGGAATAATCTGATTGCTTCCAATTTGGCTACTGGAACAAACGTCTCATCATAGTCAATGCCTTCACACTGTTTGTATCCTTTGGCTACAAGACGTGCTTTATTCATTACCACCACGCCTGATTCGTTCTTCTTATTTTTAAATACCCATTTGGTGTCTATAACATTTTGATGTTCTGGTCTGTCTACCAGATCCCATACATGATTGCGAGAAAATTCAGCAAGCTCCTCTTCCATAGCATTTACCCAATCTGGATCACGTAAAGCATCCTCAATTTTAGTTGGTTCTTCACTTGAAAGGAACATTGTGGAGCCTTGTCTTGTGAGAACTGGATCGTTAATGTCTCCAAGAACATCTTCTAGAGAGTGAGAACGTAGCCATGCCGGTCTGATTGGTTCTTCACCATTTCCTTCTCCGTCTCGATTATAAGAATGCTCTACATCGTTCGCTTGATCTTCAACATCTGGATTGTTGATGATTTGTTCTTCCGTGGCAGATGTTCCTTCAGCAACTGGAGCTTCTGTTATAGGAACATCATGATCTGGACCTTCTTCTTCAGCAGTTGGTAACTCAGCATCTCCTGTGCCGAGATTTTCAGCAGCATTTATTCCTTCAGCAACGGTAGGAGAATTGGAGGTCTCCTCATCTGAATCATCTAGCAGAGTAAAGATATCCTTTTGAGGATTGGCCTCAGCATGATCGTTGGCATCATTGGCCTGGTCAGCTGTTTGATCACCGGCTGAGCTCGACTGTAGTGGATCACAATCATTCATAGACTTAGTCGGGTCAATTCGTAATTTCTCGAAAGAATTCAGAATTGATTGAACATTGATGTCATCAGTCTCATGATTGATATCCTTCGTCTCTTTTACAGCTCTGCGCACTAAAGTAGATTCATCAAAAATAACATTGCATGTTATTTCCACAATTCCGGTACTCTTATTTAACACTCTGTAACCTTTGTGAGTGGAGTGACCATATCCAAGAAGTACACCCTCATCTGACTTAGGTGAAAAAGTGTTCAGTTTTGACTTTCCATTATTATGAATATAACATGTCGCACCAAAAGCACGTAGATAATCTAAATTAGGCTTACGACCGTTGTATACTTCGTTGGGAGTCTTGTTGAATCGTCTGTTAATGGAGCTTCTGTTTTGTGTATAACAGGCTGTCATAACCGCTTCTCCCCAATATTTAGCAAGTAAGTTAGCATCAGCAAGCATGAATAGCACTGCTTCTTTCAATGAGCGATTCCTCCTTTCTGCTAAACCATTCTGCTGCGGGGTCCTAGCAGTGGACCTCTCATGATTAATACCAGCTTCTGCACAGAAATCCATGAGGATTCTATTGCAAAACTCGGTTCCATTATCAGATCGAATCCTATTCATAGTAACCTCTTTACTGTTCTGTTCTTTAAGAATTAGATTGGGCAAGATGATCTTAACCTCATCTTTAGCTTTAAGCAAACGAACACATGTGTACCTAGAAAAATCATCAATTACCACAAGAATATATATCCTTTTACTTACAGATGGAGGAGTGACAGTTCCAAATAGATCCATGTGCAATAATTCAAGTATTCTGCTTGATGTATTTTTCTCTGGATTGGAGTGGAATGAGGCTTTGGTCTGCTTTCCTTGTTGGCAGGCTTTGCATATTCCTTCTTTCCAAAATGTGATGTCATCAGGTAGACCTGCGACAAGCCCCTTTCTGGCTATATGGTTAATGGTTTTAAAATTCAGATGACTTAACCTTTTATGCCATAGCCATGTGGTTTCTTCTTTGTTTAGTGCTAGAAAGCATGAATGTTGTTGACCACTTTGCCAATCGACCACATAAAGACCTCCCTTCCGGATTCATCGAAGCTTTACTTCTCCTATAGCATTGTCAGCTATAGAACAACCTGAATGTATAAAAGATACTGTGTACCCGTTCTCGCATAGTTGAATTATGCTGAGTAAATTATGCTTGAGGTTTGATACAAGAGCTACGTTGACAATCATGTGTCCATTGCGTTCTATGCATCCTCGGCCAAGTACTCTCCCTTTGCTATTATCTCCGAACACTACAGATGGACCATAAGATTTTTGAATGTCTGAGAATAGGGCTTCGTCTCCCGTCATGTGCGCCGAACAACCACTATCTAGGATCCATTCATTTTACATTCCTGATGTTTTCGTGTTTGAATCCAGATCCTGCAAGAATAAATAGGTTGATTTAGGTCCCCGTTTCGTGTCGGGTCCTGAGGGATTAGTATTGGCTTGAGCTATTGTTCCTTTTGGAATCCACATTTTGATGATTTTCACGGTCTTCATCTTGAGATTCATTTCATTAACCTTCTCAACCTTTTCATATGTGTATGCATGTGGTTGTGTGTTGTGCTTCTTCGCCTTCATCGTCCTTTGGTGATACAAATTTCTGGACTCGGGTCTCACATAGGTGTTTCTCCTACGTGGTGTGTAAAGATAGTATTGGGGTTTCATATAATAATGTTCAATGTGTCTTTCCCGAGAAAGGACAAGATTTGGGTTCCTGGCATTTGAAACATGATGCTCAGCCTTTGTCCATGAGTTTGTTGAATAGTTCTGCTTAGCAGACCTAAATTGAGAGTTCTGCTGAGATTCAGCATCTCTTGTGATACTCTGCTGAATTCTTACATTCTGCTTGACCTTTTGCTGAGGTCAAGCATAGTGCTTGACACTCTGCTTAGGTTCAGCAGACTGCTTGATATTCTGCTGAGCGATCTGCATAGTTTTTGACGATTCAGCAACTATTGTATCCTTCTTTTTACTATCACCAAATATTTTTCCGGCAGAAACAAAAATGATGTTTCTCTTTAGCCTCAAAGTTTCATCTTCATCATGACAACTATGCCCAATTCCAGATCGGTCACCGTGACGTCTCTGTTGGCTTATCAGGTTATTCAAGATATCCTGACTAGTCATATACGCGCAGACACACTTTTCATTGGCTTTGTTTTTCAAAATCAGCTTTTCTTTTTCAAGGTTTTTGAAGTTTTCAGAAAGTTGAGAAAATTTGATTTTAAGTCTCAATAACTCTTCGCTATTGGACCTTAGTCTTTCGACTTCGTAGGTCAGGCTAGTGACTTTTCGTTTGAGTGAAGAGTTATCTTCTACAATAGCATTTTTCAAGGTGTAAACCTTTGAAAGTTCCAGTGATAGCTTAGTAGGATAATTTTCTTCAGAATCCAAAAATGAATTTTCCGAGTCAAAAGTGTGTGCTGGGTATGAAGTGTTAGCTATAGATGTTACCTCTTGATTATCGACTGTTAGGGCTGATTCTGAAGGTTGCTCAGCATTAGCAGACGGTTCTTCATTCTCAATGATTTTTTCCATGAAGACCATAAGGGCTTCTTCTTCTTCATCAGTGGGATAATATTATTCTTCCTTATCATGAATATCTGGAACCTCGGTCCGCGTCAGCAGCGCATTAGTCACGGCTCGAACTGCACGCCTTTCGAATCTTTGCCGCAACCGTTCTCTTTCTTCTGGATTTACTTTTGGACAATCATGCTTCAAGTGATCAGGAGATTTCCATTCAAAACATGTCCTTATCCTCTTTTTCAGTGGGATGCTGTATAGAGGTTGCCTTAGCATCCTTTTCTGCCTTTGCTTCCAAGATCATTTTTTTTATCTTCTTCATTTGTTCTTCCAACTCGTCTATTTTTTTATTTTCACCGCTTGAGTTAGAAGTTGATGGAGTTTCCTTTGTTGGCGTTGTTGGCGTTGATCTCTCCTGGTTATAAAATGGTTTCCTGGGGATTTCCATTTATTTGCGTCCTTTTTGACGAAGTATGCTACGTCTTCTTGAGTTCCAACACTCGTTGCACTTGAATGTGCTATAGCAGCCTCATTCTTCTTCGACTGCTGAATGATGAATTCATGTGCCTTTAGTTGAGAGAATACTTCAGTGGTACACATGTTGCTCAAATCGTTTTTACTTAAGCTCGTTATTTTGACAAACCAATCACTTCTGGGGTAGAGCTTGGATATTATTTTGTTGTTCATTTCTCCTTTGTCATATTCTTTCCCGACATTTTTGAGTTCTCCTATGATGGTGTTGAATCTTTCTTCCATCTGCTGAATGGTTTCACCAGGAACCATGGCGAAGGATTCGTATTTGTCCACAGCGACTTGTAGCTTATTTCGCTTCATTTGTTCTGTTTCCTGAGAAACTTCACAGACGTAATCCCACATTTCTTTTGCTGTGTTGTAGTCCAGAGCTTTGTCAGACATCGGAGGAGGTAGAAAATCCATGATTAATTTCATGGCGATAAATTCCAGCAGGCCTCTCTTCTTGTCTTTTAGAGTCCATTCTTCGTAGGGTTTCTTCACCATCTCAGGTCTGGGCTGACCACCAGCGGGTGCAGGGGGTGCAGTGTTAACCTTCATGATCTCTATAGGACCAACTGTGAGAATGTCCCTCATCTCCGGATGAATGCTTTGCAATTGGACCAAGGCCTTCTTTTTCCAGGTTTCAAAACCATCCTTTTTGTACTTTGGAAGAGCATGATTCGTCATGTTGATTCTTTTCGCCTTAACCTGAGCTATGTAAGACACAGATACAAGAAACTCAAGGAAAAACTAGGATCTAGGTCCTCAGCGACTCAGAAGCAGTCGGTTTTTCAACCTCCTGCTCTGATACCACTTGTTGGTCCCCGTGATCAGAGTCGTCGTGGTAACAGTAAGATATACGCACGAGGTGCAGCGGAATAGAATTAGCGTTAACTTGTAAGTGAGGTATTCTTAACTTCGAAGTTATTAACCAGGTTTTCTTAAGTTACTTCTTATAGTTATATTCTAGCAACTCCATTTCTAGGTTACGTTATTGTAGTTCACAAGCAATAAAGCAGTAACCAACAACAGAACACAAGATTTATAGTGGTTCAATCAAATGATCTACGTCCACTCCTTAGCCTAATCGCTAAGAGTTTCAATAAGAAAGTATACGGTGTACAAAGAGTTGCCTTCCCTGTAAAGCAGTCAGCCGCCGTCTGGTCTGTCTGCTCCACGGCTATCTTCCGATACTCCGAACCTTTCATGTGTGGCTCCAGCTGAGTCAAGGGCGCACCTTCGTAAAACTCTCTTTTACCACGTGGGGAAGATTTTACAGACTCTTCCGGACTATCCCTCGTTTTTGGCTTTAGTGCCCGTATTAATCAATTTCTTTTTGAGAAACTGACTGCTGGATACTTTCTATGACAAAAGTGATCCTAATGATTGAAGATTCTTGAATCCTTTAAGAATTCCTCAGATGAGTGTCAGATGTGTTGTGGAACACTCAAGATGTTAAAGGCATTTAGAAATCTCGGTATTATGCATTTCAACTGAACTGCTCTCTGGGTTTCTATCTCTGTCTGGAAACTTTTGTGCGTATATTTGCGTTAGAGAGTGAGCAGCTCCTGCATCTTCCTTTGACTTCCCTTTTATGGTTGTCTTCTCGAAGTTTGAGTCGGCAGATCCGTTTGACACAACGGATCTTTCTTCTTAAATGCAGGTAGCTTTTTACCAACTTTTCTGTCCCCATACAGGATTTTCCGTCCTACTTCTGACAGATCTAATCTTTGCGTGTTGGTCAGAGTGGCGGTGTAGTAGTTGAGATTTGCTTTGCTGTGCCTTTATTAGAACGGGATGCTGGATGTCTTCCAACATACTTCTGGTTTTGATGCTCAGCAAATGTTCTTCTACTTTTCTGGTTGCTAACGCCTTTAGCAGCCTATATCGTATTATTAGATGCTGACTCCTCAGCATTTTGCTAACACTGGTTTCCTTTTCAATTCTTGTTTTCTGATGTCTGCTGAAGTCCTTTCAAGCAACCTATTCTATTACAACTCGATGATTACCCTATACAGGACATTACATAAGTTGCTAAGCTATGCTAAGGTTCAGCAATGATCGACCTTCTACTAAGGTTTGATCCAACAAAACCTTTTACATTGTGCTCCTAAGGGTAATTCAGGAATATTTTCCCGACAGAAGGCTTTACTCAGCAGTCGTAAGCAAAATGATAGCAGAATGCTGAAAGAGTCAGCATCCGCTAGCATTCAAAATAGACTGCTAAGCAATAGCAATCAGGAAAAGACTAAAGTGGTATAAATACATCTGCTGAAGGACTCAGCAGATCGAAGGATTAGATTGCTAAGAAGAGCCTAGCAATCAAAAGGTCTAGCAGAGTACTCCTAGCATTTCCGATAAAATGCCTAGCAAGGAGATACTCAACAGAGACTTTTGAAAGACACCCGTTCTGACAGAAAGTACAACCAAGGATAAAAGCTTTCCCGAAGTAGGTCGGAAAGTACTGTACAATGCCGGAAAGGTGGAAAAAGCAAGTAACCTCTCTTGGACAAAGGACCGTTGGGTCTAACGGGTCTGGAGATTAGAATCTCCAGATATAAAAGCGAAGTCTAACAGAGAGAGAGACAGAATTGCTCATTCAATGCGACGAACTAACTCTCGAACAAGAGATTCCTAAGACAAAAGACAAAAGCAAAGAGAGTAGCTAGTTGTAAAGCAAACATTCGAAAAGTACTCAAAGCTTTCAACCACTGAAGTGTCCCCATTGAATATCTGACACTTCATTGAAGAGATTCCTTGACTCAGATCATTAATCTTCAATCATTGGGATACCTTCCAAATCATGAAGCATTCAACAGTCATTTCTGGAAAGATTTGACTCCGACGGGCATTAGCTGCAAAATCAGACAAGTTCGGAGAGAACTATAAAAGCTCCATTCTAGCGAAGGACAAGTTTTACGAAGGTGCCACCCTTGACTTGGCTGGAGCTGCAGTTGACTGGAAAGAATGAAGTAACGGAGGATAGCTTTGCTGTGGCCGGCTCGAAAGTTCACCACCTACAGCAAGTGTTCAACGAATCCTTGTATTTTGTATATCTTTTTAGTGAAATTCTTAGCATTTCGGCTAAGGAGTGGACATAGATCTATTAGATCGAACCACTATAAACATTGCGTGTTCTTACTGTTTTATTGTTTACAGTTTCTCGTGATTGATTTTGAAACCTAGCAACCCAAGTTTATAGTGTATAACTGTAAGAAACCCCAAGTACAAGCTGAGCTAAACAATCTTGTTAAGTAACTTAAGTGAGCAAGTGAACGCTAATATTCCGCTGCATTTTGTGTGTGCTTGTTGTATTCACCACGAAGACTCTGATCTCGGGACCAACAGGCGTAGCAAGGATACATCTCCTGGATCTCAGCAGAGTATCCACAGAATGCCTGCTAGGCATGCTATTGCTAGATCTTAGCAGAGTACCCAAAGAGTGTCTGCTAAGCATGCATCTGCTGGATCTCAGCGTATTACCCAGAGGATGTCTACTAGGTCATACTGAGTAGTGTTAAGGAGGAAAGATGAGCATTTTGCACCCAATGCTAGGATAGCATATCCTACTTTTAATAGAGGCAAGCAGGTAGCATACCATGTTGTAAGACCACAGTACCATAAGTGCACACCACATAGGAAGAATACCTATGTGAGGCATGAGTCCAACCGTTCCCCTTTCAAAAGGACTATGAAGCTAAGCACACTACTCCACCTCGTTCTAATTTTGCAAAGTTTACTTATCCAACGAAGGTCAAGAGGTTGCTAAGGGTGATGTCAAGAAGAAAATATTAAAAATCACCAAAATGTGGTTTACAAAAGGGACCATGATCAACGCTTATCCTGCAGGACCCGATGCTAAGCGGGTTTTTTGATTTTTGCAGGAACGGGATCCAAAACCAAAGACATCAGGAATGTCAAATGAATGGATCCTAGATAGGGGCTGCTCAGGCCACATGACGGGGCGAAAAGAGTTATTCTCCGAACTTCAAAGAATTTATGGCCCCACAGTCATGTTTGACGACAACAACAACGGACGAGTAATTGGAAGAGGATGCATTGAACAAGATGGCATGAGGATCATCAACGTTGCCCTCGTTTCCAACCTACTGAGCATAAGCCAACTATACGAAAATGGGTACATTGTGTATTTCATTAATACTGGTTGTGAGATTGTTGATAGTGCTACAAGTGAAATGAAGCTCATAGGCATCCGCAAGGGTAGCCTATATACTCTTGATTGGCAAAGCGGCCAAAAGCATTCATGCTTCGTAGCATTAAACAAGGAACAGACGAATTGGCTATGGCGTAAGAGGTTTAATCATCTGAACATTAAAACTATTACCCACCTAGCCAAGCACAATCTTGTTGTAGGATTGCCTGAGATGACCTTCAGAAAGGAAGGTGTGTGCAATGCTTGCCAACAAGGGAAGCAGACCAAGGCATCATTCAGGACAAACCCGGAGAAGGCCACTTCAGAAAGAATCCTAGAGCTTCTGCACATGGATTTATTTGGCCCTATCACTCCAGCCACCGTAAGTAAAAAGGTTTATACACTTGTGGTTGTTGATGACTTTTCCAGGTACACATGGGTCAGATTGCTAAGTACCAAGAATGAAGTAAAGCTCATCCTTCCAGAGTTGATCCTCAAGGAGCAGAATAGCAAAAAGGTCACCGTTAAAAGAATCAGATCAGACAACGGGACTGAATTTTGCAATGAGATTTTGATGGATTTTTGCGCCGAAGTTGGAATCAGGCATGAAAAATCCACTGCTAGGACCCCTCGGCAGAATGGTCTAGCAGAGAGAAGGAATAAGACTCTGAAGGAAGCAGTGCGGTCGATGCTAGCCGACTCTAGTCTGAGTGGAAAGTATTGGGGCGAAGCAGTCATGACAGCCTGCTACACTCAAAATTGGAGTGCAATCAATGGTAGATTCAATAAGACTCCCTATGAAGTGTACAATGGTCGTAAGCGAAACCTCTGACTCATCTTTGTGTTTTTTAGATCGACATGTTATATTCATAACAATGGGAAGTCTAAGCTTAACACTTTTTCACCAAATTCTGATGAAGGTGTGTTCCTTGGATATGGACACCCTTCTCACAAAGGTTATCGAGTGTTAAACATGACAACTCAAGTTGTCGAAATAACATGCAATGTTATTTTTTATGAGTCTACTCTAGTGCGCAGGACTATTAGAGAGAAAAAGGATGCAAATCATGAGGCTAATGATGTCCATGATAAATCTATCTTGAATTCTTTTGAAAATATGAGGATTGATCCGATTAAGTCAACAAATGATTGCGATCCAACTCAGGCGCATTCAACAGGTGACCAAACTACTGACCAGGCTGATGATGGTAATGATCATGCTGAGGCCACCACCCAAATTTATCTTAATGATAATTTGGAGATTCTGGGATCGCTTGAAGAAGAAGATGAAGATAACCCAGATCGAGGACAAGCTGCTGAAGGAAGATTCGGCGTTGCTGAGGAGATCGCTAAGGACGATGCTGATATCCCAGTTGCTGAGATGCGGAATGCTGAGATTCCAGCTACTGAAGTCCAGAATGCTGAGATTCCTGTTGCTGAGTTGCCGAATGCTGAGGTACCAAATGTTGAACCCCAGGCGATTGCTGAGGAGAATGTTCTAGCAGAGAACAATTCAGCAGGCGAAGCTAGCAATGCAACCTTAGCAACCAGCAATCCAAGACCAAGATGGCTATGAAATCACCCCCTAGATGCTGTCACTGATGATATCAATGATCCCGTAAGGATGCGACAAGGCAATGCGATGCTGGCATGTTATATATTGCATAAAGAGCCTACGAAGGTTGAAGATGCTCTACAATCTCTAGATTGGGTGAATGCTATGCAGGAGGAGCTAGCAAAGTTCACGCGCAATCATGTCTGGGATTTAGTGGACAGACCTGAGCATCAAATTATTATTGGAACCAAGTGGGTTTTCAAGAACAAGAAGGATGAATCTGGGACAGTCATCCGAAATAAAGCGCGTCTAGTAGCCAAAGGATACAGGCAATGCGAAGGAATATATTATGATGAGACGTTTGCTCCGGTATCCCAATTAGAAGCAATAAGATTGTTTCTCGCATATGCTGCTCACAATAAGTTTTCAGTCCTGTAGATGGACGTGAGCTCAAAAAAAGAGGTGTATGTTGAGCAACCACGTGAGCTCAAAAAAGAGGTGTATGTTGAGCAACCACCAGGCTTCGAGCAAGGAAACCAAGTTTATAGGCTAAGAAAAGCTTTATATGGTTTGAAGCAGGCACCGAGGGCATGGTATGTATCATTATCTAAGTTCCTGCTGAATAATGGATTAAAGAAAGGGAAGATCAATCAGACTCTCTTTCGAATCAACGATGAAGGAAGTATTCTACTTGTGCAGATATATATCGATGACATTATCTTTGGTTCTAAGAATCGAATGCTATGTGAGAAGTTCTCAGATCACGTGCAAAGTACCTTCCAAATGAGCATGATGGGGAAGATATCTTATTTTCTGGGACATCAAGTTTAGCAATCGAGTGAAGGGATCTTTATACATCAGAGGAAGTATATGAGAGATCTGATAGCTAAATATTCCCCAGAGAAGACAAAGAGCCTAAGGATTCCCATAAGCACGAGCTGCCAGATTTCTCTTGATGAAGGAGGAGAACCTGTGAATCCTACTCTCTACAGAGGTATTATCGGATCCTTGCTATATCTCACTGCTAGTAGACCATATATTTCCTATGCCGTAGGAATCTGCGCGAGATATCAAGCAAATCCTAAGAAGTCGCATTTGGATGTTGCTAAGAGGATCATCCGATACCTCAAGTGTACCGAAGGTCTAGGAATTTGGTATCCAAGGTCTGATGGGCTAGCACTCAGTGGTTATTCTGACTCAGACTTTGGAGGGTGCAAGATTGATCGAAAGAGCACGAGTGGCACCTGCCAATTCCTTGGACACAAGCTAATAAGTTGGTTTAGCAAGAAGCAACACTTTGTGGCTACGTCTACAACCGAAGCAGAACATGTAGCACCTGCAAGTTTTTGTGTGCAAGTGTTGTGGATTCGGCAGCAATTACAAGATTATGATATTGCTCCAGAATGTGTGCCAATCTACTGCCACAACAATAGTGCTAACCCCATTACTAAGAATCCTGTTCATCATTCCAGGACGAAGCATATTGACATCCGACATCAATTCATAAGAGATCACCAAGAGAAGAATGATATTCATGTCGAATACATATGCACCGAAGATCAGCTTGCTGATATCGTCACCAAGCCGCTTGTTGAGGCCAGATTTAAGGAGTTATGTTTGAAATTAGGCCTCATGGAGTTGGAAAAGGATGGGGATGAATGAGTTCAAACTCTCATTCTTTATGGATTTCTTGGATTTTCGGGATGAAGGAGATAAACGTATCCAAGCTTACATTTTATATGTGCTAAATTTTTTGTTGCTAAGATATTGCTGCTAAGCAATTAGATGCTGAGTCCTAGCTCTTAGCAGAGCCTAAGTGGTTGTCTTGCAACAAAAGGTTGCTACGCAAGTAGAATGCTGAGTTCAAGCTCTCAGCAGTTCCTAAGGAGTATAATTTTCTAGCAAGTGGATCAGACGCTTGCTAGCGCGTGAATGCTGAGTCCAAGCACCTAGCATTTCGTCGGAATGCTATGTTATTATACTCAAGAAGTGGTCTCAGCAATCAACACTTTGGATGCTAGGACTGTGGATGCTAGAGATTGATTGTTGAGTCTGTGTTGTTAGCAGTCCATATATGAATGCTAGGATTTGGGTGCTGAGTCCAAGCTCTCAGCAGATTGTTCGCTTGCTAAGGATTCCAACGCTAGCAGGATGCTGAGTCCAAGCTCTCAGCAATCTCAGAAAGTCAAAGCGCGAACTTTTTTTTTGAAATTCAAATCCACTAAGTGTATGAGACGCGATGCATTTAATGCGTGCTACTGGCTACGACAAATCAGGAGCCGACACGTCAAAAGTACTCGAGCGTTTTAGGGCATTGGTCACCATACGAAGGGTCTCCGAACTCCTGAACCGTTGATTGAATCTGAAGCGGTGCTACCCCAACCGTCAGATCCAGCACTCAGAAGGTATATTAACCATACTTTCTCAAATTTGCAGATCTTCTATACTCTGAATTTCTAAATCCCTAGCTTTCAAAAATTCTCCAAACTCTCTCGAAATTCCTTTGAATATTTCAAATTTCTCAAGCATGTCTACAAACCCTGAGTTTTCCACTTCTACCCCAAAGCCCACTCACCCGGAAAACCCTCCTAAGTTAGTTTTACCTCCTATTGATGGCACGCCTCTACATGAATGGCATGCACCGGGTTACACAATGATTGTGAAGAAGGAGGATATTGATGATTCATTTCCATATGCTCAACTTGTCACTCTTGCCTGCAAGAAGGAGCAATCTGGGCTCTCTAATGCTCCCAGATTATGAAGGACAATATATTGTACACACCTCTCACTGCCATACAATTTCCAGATTGGGTTATGGAAACCTTGGCCAAAGAGGGGGCAGTTCAGTATCTGTCGGCTGTACCATTGAGGTTTTACCCTCATATGGTTTTGGAGTTCTATGCCAAGGCAGTGTTAGCCGATGATCACAAGTCTTTCACAACCTCTATTTTTGGGACGTTGATTACAGTGACGGCTGAGGTTCTCGCTAAGACGTTCGACCTTCGCAACTCAGGCAAACACGTCGCCACCTACAAAGTTGTGAATATGAATTAGATGAAAGCCAGATGGGGAGAATGGAAAAAGCCCGAGGTGATAGAGGACGCCAAGCATGGATGGAAGGATGCTACTCCGACAAATCAGTTCACGGAGGATTACAAACTCCTCGCTGATTTGGTCATCAAGATTTTCCAAAGCGAAGTCGGGTCATATTCGAACTATCTGCAAAGAAGTATGATGTGATGATGGCATTAGTAGATGGAATCCAAGGGAAATGGGCGCAATTATTTTTTGAGCAGTGGTTGGACCACGCAAAGAAGAATGTGATGATCAAAGAGGAAGGGATATTCACATCTAATGTGAATTTTGGGTTCAAAATAAGTAAGTTGATTGAAACAATTTTCCAGAAGGACGAGCTCGACAGGGGTGAGGCGTTGATCCCCAGAGACTTCATTCCTCTTACTTAGAAGGCGCCGCACCCTGCTGACATGTCCCGCCCAGTCATGCTGAAAGGGAAGTCCAATGTTGACCCTAACATTCCTACTTCTCCTAATGACGTGCATTCATCAGAGTTGGCATTCCAATAGTTGGAGTAGGCCTATGACTGCTGAGGAGATTACTGCTGCCAAGAAGGATGCAGAGACGGAGAAATATTTCTAGGATCTCACTGAGATCGAGAAACTTGGTGATCTGCCTGCTGAGCAAATTGAGGAGATTCTTGCTAAGAAGCAAGAAGAGAGTCCTGTTCAAGTTTAAGGTCAGCTGGCTGCTGCGATACCCAAGAGGAAAAGGAAAGAAGCTGGTTCTCCTGAGAAGAAGAAGAGGACCCGAAAGAGGCTTGTTAAAACGGCCGAGAAAGAAGCCGCTTAGAAAGAAACTTCTAAGAAGGCAACATCTGATAAGCCTGCATCTTTTACACCTATTGCTGGGGAACATGCTTCTGAGAAAGTTCCTACTGATGAGGAACAAAGGCCAGAAACTCCTCTCTCCTCTAAACCTTTTGATGAATGAGTGAAGGCGGTAAAGGAGAGAAAGAGGAAGCGAAAGCTAAACCAGCAGGCACAAGAGAAGAAGAAGTATAAGAAAGAAATGGAGAGGATGACATTTGAAGCGCGAGACCGCAATTTTGAACAGGTTAAGGCCGCCGCTGATGAGATTGCTGCAAAGAAGGCAGCAGACGCGCAAGGAGCAAAAGAAGCTGCTGAGTTGCTTGCACGTGCTGCTGAGGAGGCTAGCAGGCTAGCCACGGAGCATGATGCTCGAGAAATTGCTAAGAGGAAAGGGAAGCTAGCAGTTCAGCTTCCCATCACCACTCCTCTGCCCATGCTTGATGCTCTGTCGGACAAAAACGTGAATACACTGATTATGGCAGGAATCTTTGATGCCCCTGCACGTCCAGAAGGCCAATGTGGAATCCTTATTCGGGAGCCTGCTGCTACACCTGCTCAGAATATGGAGGTTGGGACCTCTGGGTCAGGTCAGAATGCTGAGCAAGGTGCTAGCATTGCTGAAAGCGGTGCTGAAGGTTCAAATGCTGAGGAGAGGCCTAACAGTGATGGCGCAGAGAATCAGAATGCTGAGCAAGTTTCTTGCATATCACAGACTGCTGAGGAAAGATCGACTGTTGGAGCAGAGCCTAGCACGGAAATTCCATCATCCGTTGAGGCAAGGCTAGAAGAAGAAAATGATGAAGGATTCTTAGCTTCATGCTATTCTTATTCCGATTCTGATGGAGAATCTGAGGATGTGTATGACGCGAGATTCCTGAGGATAGTTCCAAAGGTGACAACGAAACTCTCCGAGTTCCTTTCAAAGGATTACCAGGACGGAGATTGAAGATTAGGCGTGTGGCACAATGGTGTGCGCCGATTTATCTAGAGGAATAGGTAAATGCTAATCTTTTTCCGATGATTTCTGATATTGAAGAATTTGTGTTAACAGAAGTTGAATGAGACATTGCGAATGTTTTTTTATGTGGAGTTGGATGAGAGCACCCCTGAAGGGAAGGTGCTGAGCAAAGAATTTAGGAGATGGAATTTCTTTAACTATGTTATGCATCAACTCTGCTTCGAAGAGCGAATGTTGGTAATCACAACCAAAGGCCTCAATCACTGGAGAAAAGAGGAGAGATGGGCCAATGATTGGATTGATCAAGTGGCCGACACTAAACAATTCTCGGACAAGCAAGTCCTTGCCAGGCTCCAGGCTATTCGTGCCCATCGGCTGTTCTCAACTTCTCAATCCTTGCCAAGGTCTAGCTTTGCTCCTGATGGTTATTCAGATGCTAAGATTGAATTATCCAAGCGCCAAGTAAAAGCAGCTGATGAGTATCGCAGACGTCAGGCTGAGTATGATGCTCTAAAGAAGGAGAGATTGATGGCTCGGATGGCTGAGGCTTGAGAGCAAGAAGAGCGAGAAAGGAGCCGTGAGCTAAGCAGGGAGGAGAACATGATTGTATTGTTCATGGAAGATAACATTCTGTAAATAGCTAGAGCTGCGCGCGTTGCTGAGCTGGAGGAATTTAGGAGCAAAGTCTCTGAAGTCCGCGCAGAAATGGCAGAAGTGAAAAGTGATGTGTCTGGAGTAAAACAGAGCATGGACATGATGTAGGATGAAGTCACAGATTTTCAGCAGAAGATTGTACAGAGTGTTCAATCCTTCTCATCCACCTTTATGGCTACGATCAAAGAGGGGGAAGAAAGCAGACTCGCTGAAGCTGAGAAGAGGATGCGAGAAGAAGAAGAAAGAAGATTAGCTGAAGAAGAGCTCAAAAAGAAGGAGATGGAGCTCAAATTGAAAAGAATTGAGATGGAGAACGAGAGACTTGCCAAAAAGCCAGAGAGGGAGATTGCTGATCATGAGGCCAATAAAGAATTATTGGACGAGTTCATGCATATGGCGATGAGCAAATTTGATGATCGTGACAAAAAGCCTGCTCCTGACTCTTGAGCAGATATGCTAGCAAGTTCTCTGTACTCTTTTTATTGTCTTTTTCAGTTTCTGTACTTGTAAAATCTCAAAATCATGAATGAAACTGAATCAAACTTAGACAACTTCTCATTGACCACTTCTGATGTTTTGTGTGTCTTAGTTGATATACACTACTTGTGTATTCAACGAAATTGCATGTGGTTGTGGATGTTGAGTTATTGGTGTGTGATTGGTGGTAAAATGCTTGCTGATTCAAATTGGATGCTAGACTCTAGCACATTG
>JAPKLW010000753.1:320765-368457 GCA_026898455.1 Plectranthus barbatus
ATCTCCCCTAGGATCAAATTGTAAAAGTTTTGTTGAATCAAAGCTTAAATTAGTTTGGTCGATCATTGTTGAATTCTAGCATAGTCTAGAAACTCTCTTATAATGTCTTGTTTAGGAAATCTATCGAGTTGTAATAGATTAGAAGTGCTTGAGAAGATTGTTGAAGGATTCGGCAAATGGAATGAAGAAAATCAGATTCCAAGCAACTTCGGAAATGCTAGAGAAGTCAGCAGATAGGATGATTGCTAAGAGTGCTAGGAATCAAGTGCTGGAAGAGATGACTGCTAAGGAGCTAGCACTCGAGGGCTAAGAAGAATGATTGCTAAGACGCTAGCAATCATATGCTGCAAGGAGAGACTGCTAGGAGTATTTACACAAGCAGTCAACAGTAAAGATCTAGCAGAATGCTAAAGGAGTTAGCATTCACTGTTTACTCAGGAGATTGCTAGAAGCTATAGCAATCAGGAAACAAGATATCAAGTGATAGCAGAAGGCTAAAGGAGTCAACATCCGCTAGTACTTAGCAGATTGCTAAAAGAGCTCAGCAATCAAAAGGCCCAGCAGAACGTTCCCAGCATTCTCCAATAGAATGCTAAGCAAAGGAACACCTAGCAAACACTTGCTAAAGATGCCCATTCTGATAAAAGTACAATCAAGGACGATAAGCTTTACCAAAGTAGGTATTAAAGCACTATACACGCCGGAAAGGATGAAAAAGCAAGTAACTCTTTTGGACATGGAGGACCATTGTGTCTAACAGGTCTGGAGATTCAAAGTTCGGATCTTCAGATATAAAAGAGAAGTCCAAACAGAGAGAAGAACTACTGCTCACACTCGCAAAGACACTTCGTGAAAGAGACTCCTTTTACAAAGCGAAAAAAGCGAACAAAAAAAAAGAGTAGTCAGTTGAGAGCTCCTTAAAGAGAAGACTTCAAAGCTCTCAACAACCGTAGTGTCCCCCTCTTGAATATCTGACACTACATTGAAGAGATTCCTTGACTTTGCTCAAGAATCTAATCATTGGGATAACTTCCATCCTAGGAAGCATCCAGCAGTCACATCTCTAAAAAGAGATTAACTCCCACGGGCTGTTGCCGAAACCAGAAATGTTCGGAAGGAACTATAAAGCTTCCATTGCAGTAAAGACAAGTTTTACAAAGGTGCGCCCTTGACTTAGCTTAGCTGCCGACCGAGAAGATCCAAGTAACGGAGGATAGTCTTGTAGTGGCTGGCTCGAAAGCTCACCACCTGCTACAGGAGATAGGCGATTCCTTGTACTTGACCATATCTTTTTTGTGAAATTCTTAGTGTTCGACTGAGGAGTGGACGTAGATCTTTAAGGATCGAACCACTATAAATATTGTGTGTTCTTACTATTTTATTGTTTACACTATTTGATATAAAACCTAGCAACCTCAAGTTGCTAGAGTATATCTCTGAAACAACCCTAACACCTACCTTGAGCTAAGTATTTGGAAAAGAAACTAAGTGCAAGTTAGATTATACATTCCGTTGCATTTGCTAAGTAGCTTTAGGCCGCTTATCACGACTCTGATCAGGGACCAACACTAGACGAAGTTTAGCTTATTTGATGAACTAGGTTTAATGTTATGTTAATTTGATGATCAATGCTTGATATTATGCTTGTGGAAGATATAATGTTTATATAATTGCTATAATTCGAAATTTATGCTGTGTGAACAATATGAGAACATGTTGGTCTCTGAAAATGTGGATATATACTGATACATGATGTTTAGCTACGAGCTAGTTGGATACATGATATTGTGAGCATGCTGTTAGTAAACTTTGACATGAGCAGAGACATTTGGTTGTGGAAGACGGGACAAATGAAACCCTATCAATCTGAAATTTAAATTTATTATTAAAAAATGTGTTAGAAATATTTTTTCTTTGGTTTCATGTTAAAATGTTTTGTGGTTCGAAAATTATGCACTCTACAAAATTATGTGTCATTCTGTCTCACATTTTAAAAATGGTTATTGAAACTGCATTTAAGCATTTGATAAAATTCTCAAATATTTATTTATAAGTTTTAGAAACATCATACAGTCTTCATATTAATTTTGAAGTCATTATCATCTGTATTTAGTCTGCAATGAATTTTTAAAATTATACCATGTTTTCAGACCCGTAGCAAAAATGTTCTGGAAACCTAATCTCCCCCAGCCCATATCTCTGAAACGAAAAATTATTTTCATAAGCTGTCAATTGGAGTATACTCATACAAAACTCTAGTTTCTTCATGTACAATTTCATGTCTTAATTCTCTGTATATTTCATTTGGCATTGTTTTGAAAATGACATTTTCTAGAATGCATAAATAGGAGTCTTTTAGATTCATGTCCATGAAATATTTCTAAATTGCATCAAAATATTTTCTTAAACTTACTTAACATGTTTTCAAAGCTGAATAATGTTTTTAAAATTGTTTTACATAATTTTAAGTCAATTAGATGCATTTAATTATAGGACTTAAACACGTTAAAGAGTCTCGTTTTAAACACCTTTAAAACAAATATAGAAGCCACAAGAATTAATATGGTGAGTCAATGAGCATGTGAATGATCAAGGAAGTCTAGAAGAATTCATATAGTATTAGGTACATAATTGTCAAGCATGTTGATTAAATTGAAAGACTGTGATATATACAAGCTTACATGTTAAATAAATGTTAGTAAGCATGACTACATGTTGAGCCTATGTATGAGGTAATTACTTGAAGCATGCTAAATGATTTAGATAAGTTAAACATATACGAGAAGCATGCATGAAATTGATAAGCACGCCTAGTAATTAAGTGTTATAATATAGGTGTTGGTGATTGTGGCCAAGAGGGATCAACTAGTGGTACAAAGTGATCAACTATTGCATAAGCCATAAGGTGGGCACTACTTTATCCTATTTCCTTTTTGGTTTGCTTTCCAAAACGATTTCTAAAATTAAAAATAAATAATTTTGATTTTGAAAGCGATGTGTCACCGTTAAATTGTTTTGGTGCTTATAATTGTTAAATGCCACTAGCATTTGTGAGAGATAAGGAGGAGGGATACGATCACCCTCTTGTCGGGAGAAATGGGAGAAATAAGGAGGAGGGAGGAGTTGTAACCCTCATGCGTGTATCACGCGTTTTTTATGAACTAAATGATCGTTGATTGTGAAATGCACCACAGAATGAGTGGGATATCCCATGTGAGGTAAAATTGTTTTTGAGCATGCATAAGTTTGATTTCCATAAAACCCTTATGTGATGCTTGTGTGAAATGGTGATTTCATCATATATATATGTATACGGTTTTTGGGACGATGTGAACACTGGGTACGTGGAATACTCAGCCCCTGTGTCTGTTTTTCCCCATATGCAGGTACACGGTGATGGCGGTGGCGGCAGCGTTGTGGTAAAAGTGGGAAGAAGATAATAAAATGCAATCTCATTATTGATGTAATCTTTTTTGTTATATAAAACTCCTTTCCCCCTTGTTTGGCATGAGATTGTCTTTTGGCATGTCTATTAGAATCCCATGAAGTTGTCGAAATTGTAAACCCATTTGAAACTATTACTTGAATTTCTTTTGATGTTTGAACCCATTATGGCATGATCTACTTTGATTCATAAGTCATATTTTTCTTGGTGACAAATTTGATTTGATTGTCATTTCGTATCGAGACACAAGGGCTATCTCTTCATACATAGTACCCATCTATTTGTTCATGTTGTTTAATTGTCTCCAAGTCGTACTTGGCGTGAGACCCGCGTGGAGGTCATTATTTAAACTCCATTGTTATTCATTGTTTCCCCACGTTTTAATTGTAAACACTTCGTAATGCTTCCGCTACACTTGGTCTTTTGTTTATCATTTGGACTTAAATTTATTCATTCAAAATAAATCCATGTTCTTTTGATAAACTTAAAATTGCTTCCGCTATTATTTAAATGAAGTTTGAGAATTGTTATTAAACCACTAAAACCCTTAGCGTGCACTGTTCGCACGTGGGTCTGTCGCATATGCCCGGTTCGGGTGCGCGACAGTTTTACAAATTTATTTTGAAAAATTAAAATTTACATGTAATAACATCCTAATACGATTTGGAATTTAAATCTAACCACGAATTTATCTCGTGGGTGAAAAAACGAATCCTTATAAAAGGGCGGATTAGCCCAAGAACCACGATGAACAAAAACACATACAATCCAAAACCATTCATGCACAATAATTCACTAATAAAAATCATGCATAATCATGGGCAATATTATTTTTGCCGATAGAGCCAATTAATTAACATGGCTCTGATACCAATTGAAGGGATTTGTGAATTGAATCACTTAATCCATTAGTCGAGATCTTTAATTGGAATATAAAAAATAAATTGCTATGCCTATGATTAATCATGCATTCTCCTATTAATTATACATAAGAGGGTTTACAGAATACCTGGATTATAGATCCTGAAGAATGTGGTTCGCAGAGATTTGATCCTCGATCCTCTTTCTTGTGCACCAATATTTATTCCTAAAAGATTAAGGAATTAAATCTATGAAATTAATTAGATTAATTATGAAAACAAAGAGAGAGAGAGAAGTAAGAACACGATCCTCCTGATCTAATCTTCTGATTTGTATCCCAACTCCAATCCGAATATCTCGCTAAGATTTCCTTCTCGTTTTCAGATCTTAGTCGAACATACACAGCTCCCAAATCCTGGTTTGTTGTGTTGTAACTTATGATATTGTGGTGTATTGTAATCTGAGAAACTGAAGCCTATTTATAGAAAATTCTGGACTTCTATTGGGCCTGAGTTTTCATGGGCCAGACCAAGGACTAGAATGCAAATAGAAAATAAGGTCTATCACTTAATTAATTCTCATATTCAACTCAGAATAGAATTAATTAATTAATATTGATTCATTCCACCAGAGAATCAATATTGTCCTACCTATTTGCTACCACATTTTGAGGTACGGGTTGCATGCGCTCGGTATATCCCCATATTTAAGGTTACAAACATTCGTTAATTAATTTAAGCTCTGACCAGCCATTTAATTAATTAACATCTTATATTCCTGAGTCAATCCACTCAAACCTTTTCACTTATGCTTGATTTAATCAGTCTGCAGGACTTTAGCATAATGAACCTTTTGAGCTGCTCAGGGAATGTCACCATCATATACTGGATGTCATTACCTAGTTCCAGTACCAGAAAGTCATACACAAATTTCTATCACCCAAGATACAGATATACAAGCTCAACTAGAGCCTTTCACTGCAACTCAAAGTGATGCACAATCTGTGCATACTTTTGTACCTTCATTTTGGGTTAGGATCTCATCAAGCCATAAAGATCCAGATTCTTTTAATCTCAGATAAAAGAATCAATCTCAACTTAGGTCCTTATTAATGCGTGCCCCGCACCAGCATACCAAGCCATTCAAGATAAGATGCTTATTATTGCGTATGTAACTGCCTACCCCGACAGTTTATCCTGGAACTATCGCAGTTGTGATAACCATTTATATCTCACTATGTCAAACGATCCATATGATCTTTTGTGATCTAATACATACCGTATGATCTCCCTATCGATGAAATAAGAGGATAAGAGCGTTTGCGATGCAGGTTTGTTAATTCAGACAGGAGATGAACATACAACATTATGATTCCCAGTATATTAACCTATCGACCTTGTACAAAATATACCAATCATAATGCTTTCAGTATATAAATACATCACCAGTCACATCTATTTTTGTAGATGGTTTAACTGTTGTAAAGAGCATGCTCACTGGCATGAACATGCTTTGGTGTCATGGGTGGATTTTCAAACTTAAAACCCCATGTGCGACCTGATATCAAGGCATGAAAAATTATTCATAAATCTATGATTTTGCACATTGTGTTCAATATGTGCATTCATGTACTTAGCCCCGTGTATTATTTCTAAAATGTACATGTTGATGAAGGTTGGAAGCGGCGTACGAGTCTGCAGTTGAAGTTTGGAGTTGTGATTCTTCTTTTGAGCACATTTGAACAACTTGCATTAGACCAAACCAATTGACCAGATAAATTTTAGGAACTATAAATTAAGTCAGAATTCACCACAATAGATAAGAGAATTATATAAATTTTAGGAACTATAAATTAAATCAGAATTCACCACAATAGACCTAGGGTTGTAAACCCTAATGGGCTCCTGGGCTCAATTCAGCACACTTATTTTGGCCAGACCTGGGACCTAATGCAAATAATAAAGTGGGCCGATAAATTAATTAATTCCCATGTGCACAACCCAGGACACAATTAATTAATTAATATTAATTCTTTTTCACCACAGAATTAATACTGACCTACCCATTTATTACCACGTTATGAGAACGGGCTGCATTAATTGAGAATCCCCATATTTAAGGTTACCGGACATCCATTAATTAATCGGAGCCTCTGACAAGCTCTAACTACAATTAATTAATATCTTATAATTCCTGAGTAGTACCACTCAAACCTTATCCCTCGTGCCTGAACTTAATCAGCCTGCAGGACTTTGACACGATGAATGTTATTGAGCTCCTCAGGGAATGTCCCCATCCTATTACTCGGATATGGTTACCTAAACCTAGTGTCAGGCGGTACTACACGAACTATTGTTACCCAAGATGCGAATATACGAGCACATTACTTAGGCTCTCCACCATGGCAAGTCAAAGAAATAGTCAACCCGTGCAAACCCCTGAACCTTCGTTAGGGTTTGGACTCAATCAATGTAACGAGATCTTCTATTCGCTGATGTCAGACAGATGAATACATCTCACTGCGGTCCATCAATACGCCACCTCTGCGTACCAGCATGTCAAGTAACCTAGACAGACTACTTATTCCGACAATGCCGCAGCCATCTGGACTGATGTATCCTCATACGTTGAGTCGGCTGTGATCAGGTTTATGTCTCACTAGGTGAAGTGATCATAGTATCTTCTGCGATCTACAACACGCCGTATGATCGTCCCTATCGGTGAGACAAGAGGATACCATTGTTCATACATGTAAGATTGTTAACAGATAGAAGAAATAAACCGTCGTATACTCATTATAATAAATGCTTTCAGTATACAAAACCCATCAATCTCCCAATTTTTACTCAAAGCATAACTAAGCTATTACAGAGTATACAGTCCGTCTATCTAGTCTGCTGTCTCTTTAACCACTATCAGTGGTCGGCATCCACCTCAGACCCAGCTCACGAATATGTCTTTCATAAACTTTCTGCGGCAAGCTCATTGTAAATGGATCAGCAAGATTGTCAGCAGTGTCAATCTTCTTAATCAGCACATCGCCCCTCGATACGATTTCTCGTATGATATGGTACTTTCTCTCTATGTGTTTGCTTGCCCTGTGAGACCGCGGTTCCTTTGAGTTTGCTACTGCACCAGAGTTATCACAATAAATTGTGATGCTCCTCGGCAAACTCGGGATCACGCCCAACTCTAAAAGGTAGTTTCGGAGCCACACCCCCTCTTTCGAGGCATCGGAGACGGCGACATATTCCACCTCCATGGTGGAGTCAGCAATGCATTTCTACTTTGAGCTCCACTAAGATATAGCTCCACCTCCCAGGGTAAACACATATCCTGAGGTCGATTTCTTCTCATCCTGTTCTCCTTCGAAATCTGAGTTCGTATAACCCACAGGGCACAAATCCTCACTTTGATAAACTAGACGGAAATTTCAAGTTCTTTTCAAATGCTTGAGGATGTGCTTTAGAGCAGTCTAGTGCGCCTGTCCAAGGTTAGACTGATATCTTGCTACCATGCCAACGGCATAACAGATATCTGGCCTGGTACACAGCATCACATACATGAGGCTACCCACTGCCGAAGCATATGGTACAAGACTCATCTCATCTTTCTCCCGCTGTGTCTGAGGACACAGCCCACTAGAAAGATGAACGCCATGTCTGAAATGTAGCAAACCTTTCTTGGCGAGTTGCATGCTGAACCGGGCAATCAGAGTATCCACATAGGATGTCTGGGATAAGCTCTTACGATCTCGTAAGACCTTAATCCCAAGAATGTAGCCAGCTTCTCCCAGATTCTTCATTTGGAACTGTTCGGTTAACCAAGCCTTGATTTTCGACATCACTCCCACGTTGTTTCCAAATAGGAGTATGTCATCAACGTAAAGTGCAAGGAAGACCATGCTCCCACTGACACAAAGTCGGTAAACACAACTTTCGTTTTCCAACTATGCAAATCCATAGGATTTAATCACATCGTTGAAACATAAGTTCCACGACCTTGAAGCTTGCTTAAGTCCATACAAGGACTTCCTAAGCTTCCAGACAAGATGTTCTTCGCCCTTGCTTATGTAACCCTCGGGTTGCTGCATATAGATGTCCCTACCTTCTTGAAGGTAACCGTTTAGAAAAGCAGTTTTGACATCCATCTGCCTGATCTCGAGGTGCGCAGCTATGGCAAGGAGTATCCGAATGGATTTGTGCATGGGTACGGGTGAAAAGGTTTCGTCATAGTCAATGCCCTCTTTCTGACTGTAACCCTTTGCCACCAGCCTGGCTTTAAAAGCCATGATCTTTCCATCCGCCCCTTTCTTTCTCTTGTATACCCATTTGCACCCTATGGCCCTAAAGCCATCTGGCAAATCAGTTTTCTGGTATACATCCATAGCAGTTATGGATTCAATTTCGGAATCCATGGCGACACGCAATTTGGAAACATCCTTGTCCTGCACTACCTCTTCGTAAGTCAGTGGGTCAGAGTCCTCATGTTCGTCTTCCGGGCTCATGTCCGAAGACTCACCCACAAACATGTACCTTTCCGGCTGGAAAATAACTCTCCCACTATGACGAGGCATCGGTGCCGTGTTAGTAGTAGGTGCAGTGACTTGTGGTCCTGCACCTTGCACTGAAGAACGTGTCTGTGGTGTTGTACCTCTCATAGGTGCACCCACATCTACACGTTCCCCTTCCCTTGGAACTGCATTCTCGTTCTCAATTTCTTGAAGAACGATATCATTCCTTGACCTGTGATTACTCACATACTCGTCCTCCAAGAATCTAGCGTTGGTGCTAACAACGACTCTTTGACTCTCAGGACAGTAAAAGTAACCACCTTTCGTTTGCCTGAGATACCCTATGAACAACATTACTTTTGACCTGCTTTCTAACTTATCAGGTTCCTTCGACAGTACGTGTGCCGGATAGCCCCATACTCTAAACTTGCACAAACTAGGTTTGCGACCAAGGAAGAGCTCATAAGGTGTCTTAGGAACTGATTTAGAAGGCACCACATTAAGCATGTAAGCTGCTGTTTCCAATGCGTAGCCCCAAAACGAAATTGGTAAGTTTGCATAACTCATCATTGATCTTTCCATCTCTAGAAGAGTCCTACTTCTTGTTTCAGCTACACCGTTTTGCTGGGGAGTACCCGGTGCAGTCCATTGGGATGTAATCCCATTTTCTGATAAATACTGCAGGAACTCGTTACCGAGGTATTCGCCACAGCGACTTGATAGTTTTCCCGACCTTCTTTTCTACCTCAGCCTTGAACTCTTTGAATTTCTCAAATCATTCAGACTTGTAGCGAAGCAGGTAAACGTATCCGTACCCTGAATAATCATCAATGAAAGTGACGAAGTACTCGTACCCTCCACGAGCCTGCGTGGACATCGGTCCACGTAAATCAGAATGGATCAATTCCAACACTTCCTCTGCTCGAGACTGACTAGCCTTGAAAGGCCTAGTTGACATCTTGCCCTCGATGCAGGATTCGCAGACTTGATGAGGTACAACCCGGACTAGGTCCAATGTACCATCATCTGCAAGTCTTTGAATCCGCTTCAAGCTGATGTGACCCAGTCTCAAGTGCCAGAGATATGTAAGATCCTCATCAGAAGAAGTATGTTTTCTCTTTCTAGGATTATCAATTACAGATGAATTACATGCAATATAAAGGGCATGTTTTGATCGAAGAAACATAAAGAGTGTAAATCAACGTAACGGATAACATTGTTATTACCAATGATAAAATCATAAATAACAAATATCCAAAAAAGTTGATAAAATTTGTCCTGCCGATAAACCACGGCCCATAAATAAACTCTCAAATGTATTTAATTCATTAATCATGCTTACAGTTATACATGCAAATGGCATACCTTGTCTAGCTTTGTTGGCTTGACAATCTTTCCTCCAATGTTCTTTCTTACAACACCTGAAGCACCTGTCCCTTTCAGTCGCCACCTTAGGCTTTTTCCCAGCCCCACCATCCTTCACAGGTGTCATCTTGGCCCATTTCTTAATCCCTTTCTTCCGTTTCATACTTTTCGATACAGAAGAGAGATTACCAGAAGTAGCCATGGCAACCTTCTGAGGGTTCATGACTGATTCCGCTGCCATCAAGTCATTAAGCAACTCATTAAGAGTATATTCTTTCTTGTTCATGCAAACATTCAGCCTAAAGCTCTCAAAGGACTTGGGTAGAGAGTTCAGTATGATATCGACCTTAGCCTCAGCGTCGATACCTCCACCATGCACAGTTAGTTCATCCATGAGGTGAGTCATGGTAACTACGTGCTCTCTCACTGAGGTGCCATCAGTCATTTTCTTACTCACGATTTCTCTCATGAGATTGAACCTGACGGCTCTATCAGTTTCCCCATAGGTTGCCTCCAGACTCGCCATGATGTCATAGGCATCCCTATGGTGCTGATGTTGCTGCTGCAAGACTTTCGACATAGTGTTCATCATGTAGCACTTGACTACATTGTTCGATTTCTCCCACTTGTTATAAAAGTCTATATCCATTTGACTGGATTCAGCAGTTGGCACTTCGGGATAAAGTACTTGCAGAACGAACATATGTTCTTCTGCAATAAGGAGGTACTCGAGATTGCGCTTCCATTCCAGGAAGTTCGGACCAGTTAGAGTGTTTTGTGCGAGAATATTGATGACATTAGACATAGACATATCTGAAACAATAAAGATCTTAAATAAGAACATAAATTTAGAAGTTCGAAAACAAATGCATTGAAAACCTTTTAATAAATCAAATACAAATGTTTTCCACTAATTGCCCAAGAGTTCGCACCGCAAGCTACACTCGTAGACGTTTACGATGTCACCCTCAACCAGAACTGAGGGTTTTAAGCCCCAATCCATTTATTTTCACTACCATGTCAGGATGCTTTTGACACTTGAAATTAATAATTAGTGAAAACCTTAGACCAAGCCATCTCTCAAGAACAGGGATGCAATTCTTGCATTATATTCTAAGATGCTTCTAAGCAATTAACCACAAATTTAACTCTGGCCAAAAGAGACAGTTTAGCATGGCACGTAACCATACCGCATAGCCCTTAAAGCTTTTGTTATCTATAATTTAAATCAATCCTAGAATACTTGTGAAAGAGATCTACGCAAGCTACATTCGTAGACGTTTACGCAAAACCCTTCCACTATTCACATGATTTAAATTATTTGTCCAGAAATCCCAACAACCGTACCCATGAACCTCTAGGAACTAGCAAGCTACACTCGTAGACGTTTACTAGAACGAGAGATACACTTACAGCCTAGGACTGCTTTGTGGAGGTCTATTGATTTTAATTAAAAATCTGCTTAGTATTTTTCTTTTAAAAGGTTTCTTTATGCGCACACATAATTTCTTTGTTATTATATTTCCCAAATTTTTGCATGTAATAATACAAGCCCAAAAATTCTCAAAATATAATCCAACAAGAAATTAATCACATAAGCATGTTTGGAAAGCTGTAAATAATAAAAGTGATAAATCATGCTTTTCCTATTATCTACACATGCTTAATTGCGCACATAAATAAATCAAATATCATACGAGGACAATTAAGGCAAACAAAAATTCCTCGTGGCCCCTGATAAGCTCGTATTTTGCCTCACTTATCACATTGTTTTCTTGCTTTTACTTGAGTTTTAGTTAATAATCGAGCATGAGTCAAGTTTATGGGGTATGATGCTTGCCATGGTGTATTTTCGCAGGTTTTAGGTCAAATCCAATGGAAACCTGTACCGAAAGCAGCAGATGTTCAATGGAACAGTCACGACTTCTTCCAATGATGGAATCCGATCTAATGGAGCACATGGATTGAAAGATCTTTGAGTTATCTTTCCAACGCAACTGGAATCGGGTCAATCGGAGTTCGGGAGTAATTGTTATGGCCAAAACCGTGAGACTGCGCAGAAGGATCGCAAGAGGAAAAACGTCTCTGTCTCGGCCGAAATGGAGACCACGTCGACCGACGCAAGGAAGTTCGCGTCGACCGATATGAGCCCTACGTCGACCGAAACGGGCCCAGAAAAGGGAATTTTGAGATTTTTATGGCTAAATCATATTTTTGGCCCTAGATCCCAATTTATACACCTCTACCTCTATAAATACTTGTTTTTGCTCGAGATTTCAAGAAAGCAAAGGCAGCACCCTGAAGTTTTTCTTTAGTTTTTGTTCCTCCCCTTTAGTTTATGTTTTACATTTAGTTTTCTCTTGGAGATTTCATTACTTTGGAGAGGATTCAACCTTTACTTTTCATTGTAAGTTTTTATTATGCAATTCAATAATATGTTTCTTGGATTTCTATTCATTATGAGTGGCTAGAAACCCTTGCGGGTTCTAGGGCTATGTGTAATTAATCATGTTTGCATGTTAGATTGATCAACTCAAATTGCATGGTTTCAATTCCTAATTTAATTGATAGAATTTAGGATTGATGATGGATCAAGAGATGAATTTGGTTCTTTATTCATAATTGTTAATCGAAAGACCGAGAGGAGAAGATTAATAATAGGAAGAGGAATTTGAATACAATTGGTTTTTTGTCTCAAAAGGAAGAGTAATTAATTGTAGGGATTAAATCTTATATTTTTATTGAGGTTGACTATTATTGTGTTCTTGAGGCCGACCAAGCATATACAGTCACATGATAGTAACCTAGGTTAAAATTGCCCGACAAAGGAATTTTAATACATTAATTTGATTTCCCACCATTGTAGAGTTGATTGATTTGGCATGTATTCTAATTGATTATTTGCCCTAGAATCTGTGTTCTTTAATTTGCTTTTTAAAACCCTTTTAAATTCCATTTTGTCATCTTTATTTTCCAGAACCAAAATCCAAAAATCTGTTTACTCAAACAATAAAATCTGAGAACTATAGTTACTACATGAGATATTTTCGTTGTACATTTCCTCTGGGTTGGACTACCTTTGGGTATTTATAAATTTATTTGCCACTGTGTTTGCAATTAATCTGCGAAATTTGCAGTGATCAAATTGGCGCCGTTGCCGGGAAAGTGTCAGATTTTATCTTGTTACTAATTTGTTTGAAGATTAATTGGATTGAGTTTTTTTATTTATTTAAATTCCTGCTCGTGTGCGTGTGTTTGTGTTTGTTTTTTAGTTCTGTTTCGACTGACGCACGTGTCGCGTTGGTCGATGCAGAAGATTCTTTCATTCCGTCGACTCACTACCTGTGTCGGTCGACGTGCACTGATTTTTGCATTGAATTCTGTGCAGGTGCATGAACACGCGGAACAAAGGGAAGATACTTGAGCCCTTTATACCTGAGATTGAAGCAGCCTGCAAAAACAACAAAAAAAAGGGAAAGAAGCTGAACTTTGAGATGGAAGCAAATCAAGAAGCCCCTCTTCAGAACATGACTCCCGAGGAGCAGAGGGAGTTTGTCAATGATGTGCAACAACTGAGAGCGCAACTTCTTGCAGCCCAAGCTACCCAGGCGGAGCAAGCCGCGAGACTGGCAGAACTGAACAACAGGCAGATAGTGGTGCCGCAGACGTCCATCTTGGACAGATTTTTACCAGAGCAGGAAGAGGCTAGATTTAGAGTTGGCATCAATGCCAACAACTTTGAGTTGCGCACAGGGCTGATACAGATGGTGCAGTAGAACCAGTTTGGGGGGAGAGCCATTGAAGATCCATACGCCCACCTCAATCTGTTCATCGAGGTGTGCGACACCGTGAAGCAGAATGGAGTCCCCCAGACGTCATCAAGATGAGGTTGTTCGCATTCTCCCTCAGAGACGAGGCAAGGTCTTGGTATGCTGGGCTTGACAAAAGCCAAATTGGGACATGGGAGGAGCTTCGAGCAGAATTCCTCACCAACTACTTCCCACCGAGCCTGCTGCTGAAGAGGAAAGCTGCCATCACTACATTCAAGCAGCTGTATGATGAATCCCTGCATGAAGCCTGGAAGAGGTACAAGGAACTCCTGTGACTCTGTCCTGGACATGGAATCGATCTGGAGATGCAGGTTTGCCATTTCTGTGAGGGTCTAAATCCTCACATGAAAGAGATGGTGGATGGATCAGCTGGCGGGATCCTGATGAAGAAGAGCGGAGAAGAGAGCATGAGGCTGTTGGCAGACATGGCCCTGAACAGCCACCAGTGGCCGACTGAGAGACAGATGCCTATCAAAGCAGTGGAGACAAAGCCGGAGTTTGATGTGGTTGCTGAGGTGAAAAAGCTCCGGGAAGAGATTGAAAAGTTAGGTACGACAAAAGCTGCAGTTGTTGCAGAGCCGAGCACGACCATTGTTCCGGTGGAGGCCGACTACATCAACCGGGGAGCAAGCAGTTCATCTGGAACTGCAGGAATGGAGGTGAACTACATTGGCGGTGGTTATCACAATAACTACCGAGGTAATCAGGGGTATCACTACAACCATGGGCGATCTCACTCTGGTTTTTCTCATTCTAACCCCTCTGCTGCAGAACACCCTCCACCTGGTTTTGATGTAGGTACAGGAGGAGAAATCATGGAGAGAAAGAAGTCTGTGCTGGAAGAGACATTGGAGAAATTCATGAAGAGCTCGGACAACCGATTTGGCAAGGTGGAGAACGAAGTCAAAGGGATGGCCAATCACATGTAATTAATGACAAAGCATCTGGAGATGATGGACACCCAACTGAGTCAGATAGCCACTACCTTGGGTACTCAGCACAAGCCGGGGCAACTTCCGAGCACAACAGAGACAAATCCAGCGAAGGGGAAGTCAGTACATGCAATTTCGCTGCGATCCGGAAGAAAGTATGAAGGTCCGAGCCATGTAGAAGGAGAAGAAGGAGAAATAGAGGAGAAAAATCCCGCACAAGACCCCTCTGTTTCGACCGAGATGGAGTCCATCCCGATCGACATAGAGGGTCGAAATGAGAGCAGCCCGGCCAAAGCAGAAGAGTCCACGTCGACCGAGATGGGGTCCATCCCGGTCGATGCAGAAGGTTACATCCTGGTCAACATCAGCAAATCACGGCCGAGCCAGAAAGAAAGCAGGACGACCGAGACAAGCTCGTCTCGGTCAAAATAGAGCTCCATCTTGGGCGAGAAAGAGAAGGAGAAGGAAGGAAGAAAAGCTGATCCGGTTGCCCCAATGCCTTTCCCACAAAGATTCGCAAAGAAAAGGGAAGATTCTAAATTCACTAACTTTGTTGAAAATTTAAAAAAAGTGAATATTAACATTCCTCTTATTGAAGCTCTCAGGGAGATACCGGGATACATGAAGTACCTCAGAAGACTGATGAGCGAGAAGAAGCAGTTCATGGAAAATGAGACGGTGAAGATACATGAGGAGTGCAGTCTATTGCTGCAAAAGCAAATCCCCATCAAGAGATCGGATCCAGGTTGTTTCTCGATACCTATCGAGATTTGAGGAAAGGAATTCCAAAACGTGCTTTGTGACACCGGGGCAAGCATCAACCTGATGCCCTGGTCCATCTACAAGAAGTTGGAGATTGGGGAGATGAGAGCCACCACGATTACTCTTCAAATGGCGGACCGATCTGTGTCAAACCCCAAAGGTATCGCTGAGAATGTTCTTATCCGTGTTGGTCACTTGATTTTTCCTGCAGACTTTGTCATACATGAGATGAAGGAAGATGCCAACACCCCCATGATTTTGGGAAGAGAGTTCCTCGACACAGCTGGAGTCCTGATTGACTGCAAGAAGGGGGAGATCCCACTGAGAGGGAATGAAGAATCTATTACCTTCTGCATTGACAAGAACAAGAGGAAAGGAGAGTACAACCAGATCAAGACTACTGAAGAAGAAGAAGAGGAAGGAGATGAGACACCGGGGGAAGAAGAAGAAGCCATCCGGTGGGAACGAGGGAATGAAGCAGTGAAATCGGCAATTAAGCTACCTCATTCCGAGTTCACCACCGTCATTCAGAACCGGTGAGTCTTCATGATAGATTCAAGGGGTCGACGAGTCTGGACTCGACCACCTTGGTAAGATGAGGTATGATATGTGCGTTAAATGACCTATATGTTGATGTGTGTACGTGCTTGTTTGTGGCTATTTTACTCCCGTATCATATGTTTTTGTCGTATTTTTGTTGTATTTTCGTGTTTTGTGTGTTTGATGTGTGTAGGATAGGTTTTGGGCATAAACGAGCAATTTTGGTGGATTTTTGGAGGAAAAATCGTACGTTGTTGGAGTTTGGAGAGCTCGACCGGCCGAGCAGGTGCAGGACCGGCCGAGCGAGGCCTTCAGAGGGCTCGATCGGCCGAGCAAGGGCAGGACCGGCCGAGCAAGGGTCCAGAGTTGGTTCAGAAGGCTCGACCGGCCGAGCAGGTGCAGGCTCGGCCGAGCCAGACCGGCAGAGACCAGGCTCGGTCGAGCAGATGCAGGATCGGTCGAGCCTGGGCTATTTTTTTCAGTTTGTTGTGGTTTCCAGCTTCGACCGGGCGAGCAATTCTTCGACCGGGTGATCCGAGGCACTGATTGCTTGCCTATAAAAGGGGAAAAGGCAGTTATTTGAAGAACTTTTTGTCATTTTTCACATACGTTAGCTAGATTTTTCCCTAGATTCCATTTTTCCATTCCAATTCATCATAATCCTAGACCATCTAGGAGAGTAATTCATCAACATTTGGAGGTGATTGAAAATTCAAGGTGGTGGATCTAGACAACCAAATCCAATTTGGGGAAGATTTCCTATTTCTACTTTCAATTTGTAATGACGATCATTGAATTCAAACTTGTAGTTATACAATTGAACGGTATGAAGTTCTAATTCTACTTGGATGTTGATTTGGACGAGGATGCATGAGATTTAGGTTTATTTATTGCTTGTTTACCTTCCTCTTTGTGATTGAAGCATACTAGAGCTTGTTCTTATTCATCTAGATGTAGGTAATAGCCAATTTAGATGATAATTGACACAAATATTGCAGCCAACACGCGGATAGGCGTGTCGTGAATAGTATGACTTCTTGTGTTCCTTGATCCAATCCCTGTGCGGAGATAGGGCATAGGGCAATGATTCACGTGCTTTTAGGAGTGGTCTAGGGTCCGATAACGTGACTGTTTGAGGACTTTAGTATCATCTACGGTTGGTTCACCGTGACTGGGGATTGACTTGGGTAGGGTGAGAGTTCATCCAATTAGGAATTAAAACGTGTTTACATCAATGATTGACCTAAGTTGATTGCATCTAAGTTCATATCGACATCCTATCTTCCTAATTTGAGCATTTGTGTGTTTTGATTTACCAAATTGTGCAAAGGTTTAATTGAGTGAATGTTGATTGAAAGTATGATTCATGATAGTAAAATGATGTTAGCATAGTTTTACATTGTTTGTCTAGGTGATTTGATAACTACTCAACAATTAATCGTGCCAAGCTATAAGAACTTTACCATAGTATCCCGGTACTCTAGCAGGCAAAACGGAGAAGAATTTGGATTTGATATTTTATTCTTGTGTGGTTGAGAGTTTATTGTGATTGAACTTTTACCGCATCAAGTTTTGGCGCCGTTGCTGGGGACTTCATTTAGTAGGTTGCTAGATATTGGGGGACAAGTGAAGCTTGTAGGCTAGGTGTTTGTATTTTTGCTTGTGTGAATAATTTGTTGTTTAAAATTTGTTTTTGTTGTGTTACTTTGAGTTTGTTGGATTGTGTAGGTGTCAAATGGAGAATCATCAAGGAACTCACTCGGAGAGGCTTAACAATCTCCAAAGAGATTTGGATGAGATGAGAGCAAAGATGTTGGAGAGACAACGACCGAGGAAGCCAATCCGGCTGGTATTTGAAGAGAGTTACCCATGGATGGAAGAGAGGAGACATGATCGGAAGGTGAAGCCGAATTGGGGATATGAAGAAGAGGAGTGTAGTAATGAAAGATATGGAGATAAATGGGGGAATTGTGACCTCCGGAACAACATGAACTATCCCTCATCTAATGGCTACTCTCCATGTAGACTTGATGGGAACCAAACATGGAATCCATCCATGACAAGTGTTCATTGTGATGAATGGGTTAGCCGAGATCATGAAATAGTTAGTGAAGTGAGATCATCTCGGGAAGCTTTGAAGAGGAGAGAGGATAAGCTTACAGGAAACCTTTTGGAATTAAAAATGCAATTATCCAAACTCTTGAAGAAGGTGAGTGAGAAGCCTCATGTGCAAGGGCAACCACTTGACTTGGAAATAGGTCTCGAAGAAAATTGTGAGGAAATTTTGGAAGATGAATGTTAGGATGCGGTCATGGTACTAAAGGAAGTAAGATTTCAAGATACAAGAGTAAAGGAGATGCAAGAAGAAGAATTAAGGAAAGAAGATAAAGAGTTACCTCAAGAAGAGAAAGAGGATGATAGCACCAAGGAGGAGAGGATACAAATTGAAAGTGAGAAGAATGGTGTTCTTGTGATATCTTCCCTTGAGGTGATGAAAGAAGTTCCGGCATTGGTACAAAATGACGAAGTGGAGAGTCATGATGAGGAAGTTATGTCGGAATACATTTCCTTCAAGATTGATAGACAAGGTGGAAGAGGAGGTTATCCTAGGAGACAAAGTGTATGAATTGGATGATTTGATCGGAAAAGAAGGTGAGAAGTTGTTGATTAATCCAAATGAGGGACAAGTCGAGACGTATATAATTTGGACTCCGTTAGACGATGCCTTGGAGATCAAATCAAAGAAGGAATCACCACCTTTGACATTCGAGATTTTTAAGATAATCAATCTTCCTTGGAGAGATGATAGGGGGGAAAGAAAGATCGCTTTGGACAAGTTGCTTCCAAGTAAATGCCGATTAAGGAAGAAAGGTGTATTAAAAACCCACACAATTTTTGACAATGGGTGATGTGGTAAGGTCGTCTAGCTACCGATGTTAAGGAAGTGCTTGTTGGGAGGCAACCCAACCAATTTTCTTTCTTTTGTTTAATTTCTTTTAGTTGCTTTGATTTTGAATAAATGTCTAGTTTGTTTGGTTTTGTGTTTGTAGGAGGAGCAACAAGATCGAGAGGAGTGACGATGCACCGTCCACCGTTTTTGCAAACTTAGTCTCACTTGACTAAGTTTGGGGGGATGTGCCTGTAGCCGGTGCCTCGGTTTATTCTTCTCCATCTCCTATCCTTTATCTTTCATTTAGTTTAGTGTAGTTGAATTTCAAGGATTTGGATACTTCGATTTGGTTGTACTATGATTTACATCTACTTTAAATTTGAATTTGGATGATGACTGTGGAATGATTTTATATGATGTGTGGATGGATTATTTTGGCAAGTTTACATGTGTTAATTCTTTCTATTTGTTTTTGGGCATGTGGATATGTTATGGTTTTAAATGAATGGTGGAAATGGTGGATATTGTTGTATTCTTTGTTGATATTCGGTTTGTGGATAAGTTGGTGGATATGAGAGCTTTATCGGCTAGTTTATGCTCAATTGTTTGGTGGTGTATGCTTTGTAGTAGGTGCAAATATGGAATGGAGAGCGATGATCGTGCCTACTGATGGGTAACGTTTTCTATCGTCTTTCCTACCATCTAGTTTTGTTACATTTGTGTTTTGGAATGTAGATTGTTGTAGGATTGTTGCGTGCTTGTGTGTGTGTGATGAACCTAAATGAGGCTTGAGATTTAATCATGATTTACTTAGTGGAGTTTGATGTTTACCTCAACTAATGATAGAGCGGAATCTAGTTTTCGAAGCATGTTTTAAGTTTAACTTTTGAATTGCCGAGTTTTGTATATGGTTAATGCATAGGACTTGACAAAAAAACCCGTGAAGTTTGAGCCATGATATTGTCATATCTTTATTGACTGTGACTGGCAAGATTGAGAGTACAAGATCTAGAACTTGCATTCGTTCTCTATCTATTGGCATGAGTGTGTAACTAGAAAATGATCTTAGGCCATCATTTCTTAGTCCTACCTTTCACACCGGGAGTATAAGGTGATTGTTATCATAATTTTGCCTTTCATATTTTTGATCCCCGTGATTGAGCTTATTTGGTGAATTTTCTTGAATTGATTAGGACCATATTTGGGGGGAAAGAGTGTATGAGGGTGAATACGGTGAAGAGAGTAGGGTTGGGAATTGATTGGTTGGTATTGATAAGCAAAGTTGAGGCATGAAAGACTGAAACGAAGGATTGTTATTGATCCTAGAAAAATGATAGAAAAATGAACACCTACAAAATTTTTGGTGCAAGTGAAAGAAAAAAAGAGAAAAACGGAATGGGGGTAAATGAGAGCACCCACAAAATGAATGAAAGGTGGTGCTAGAAAAGAAAGAAAAAAAGGGAAAGAAAAAGGAAGAAAGAAAAGTGTTGTGAAACGAATTAGACTCGGGGTTTGTAGTGGTTCGAAAAGAACAAGTTTGGGGGTTTTGGGAAATTGAGAAGTCTAGTCACTTTGGCCCAAAACCACCCACCTTTTAGTTAGCCACGTTACAACCCGTGAAAATACCTTTTTGATTCTAGAAACTAACTCATTGTAGTATAGTGGTGAGAATGGTTGCAAGTCTATGGAAATCAAGCTCGATATCTTGTGAAATGTGTGAAATCTCATTATCCCTAAACACGTGAGGGAGCGCTTTCGTTTCTTGTATCCATTTTTGATGAGTGGTTCATGTCCTTAGCATTAACCTTGTTACAAAGTTAGGCGATGATCTCGTTTAATTTGAACATGCTAAGATAACTTTGATGAGCTATGAGGTATTGCATGAGGTAGATTAATTACTCTACTTTGTTTTGATTGAGGACAATCAAAGGTTCAAGTTTGGGGGATTATGATACGTGCGTAAAATGACCTATATTTTGATATGTGTACGTGCTTGTTTGTGGCTATTTTACTCCCGTATCATATGTTTTTGTCGTATTATGTTTTTGTTTTCGTGTTTTGTGTGTTTGATGTGTGTAGGATAGGTTTTGGGCATAAACGAGCAATTTTGGTGGAGTTTTGGAGGAAAAATCGCACGTTGTTGAAGTTTGGAGAGCTCGACCGGCCGAGCAGGTGCAGGACCGGCCGAGCGGGGCCTTCAGAGGGCTCGACCGGCCGAGCAAGGCCAGGACCGGCCGAGCGAGGGTCCAGAGTTGGTTCAGAAGGCTCGACCGGCCGAGCAGGTGCAGGCTCGGCCGAGCCAGACCGGCAGAGACCAGGCTCGGTCGAGCAGATGCAGGATCGGCCGAGCCTGGGCGGTATTTTTTAGTTTGTTGCGGTTTCTAGCTTCGACCGGGCGAGCCATTCTTCGACCGGGCGATCCGAGGCCCTGATTGTTTGCCTATAAAAGGGGAAAAGGCAGTTATTTGAAGAACTTTTTGTCATTTTTAACATGCGTTAGCTAGATTTTTCCCTAGATTCCTTTTTTCCATTCCAATTCATCATAATCCTAGAGCATCTAGAAGAGTAATTCATCAACACTTGGAGGTGATTGAAGATTCAAGGTGGTGGATCAAGACAACCAAATCCAATTTGGGGAAGATTTCCAATTTCTACTTTCAATTTGTAATGACGATCATTGAATTCAAACTTGTAGTTATACAATTGAACGGTATGAAGTTCTAATTGTACTTGGATGTTGATTTGGATGAGGATGCATGAGATTTAGGTTTAATTATTGCTTGTGTACCTTCCTCTTTGTGATTGAAGCATACTAGAGCTTGTTCTTATTCATCTAGATGTAGGTAATAGCCAATTTAGATGATAATTGACACAAATATTGCAGCCAACACGCGAATAGGCGTGTCGTGAATAGTATGACTTCTTGTGTTCCTTGATCCATTCCCTGTGCGGAGATAGGGCATAGGGCAATGATTCACGTGCTTTTAGGAGTGGTCTAGGGTCCGATAACGTGACTGTTTGAGGACTTTAGTTGTAGGGTTTGAGTCTACGACGGGCAATATTAATTGCCATTAATTAAACACTTGCCAAGGATCGTTCTTAGGATACCAGGAATAAATTTCAATTAAAAAACCATGCGAAAGCCTATGCATGCTCCTACAAAATAAATTGCATAGGATGGATATAGAATTATACCTTGTTTCATCGTTTGATCCACAGGACAGATCGGAGAATGATAACGGTGAAAACCTATTCAGATCTGAAGCGGAATATGGAACTTTTGAATCTCTTCTCTTGTTCCTACAGATCTGATCTTCTGATCTGTATCCCTTGCTCCTTGGAAATCTGGTGAGGATTATTCTACCAAGTTAGATCCGAGCTCCGGAGAAGTCGATCAATCTCCTCCCTCGTAGATCCAGCCGTCGCCCCTCTCTCTCTGTCTGTTCTGAAACCCTAGTTTCTGAACTGACGGCTACTGAAAAGTGTGCACACCAAAATTGTGTTGATCCAATAGAGAGGGGGGTATTTATAGTGTTAGGGTTTATGAAACCCTAACCCTAATAGGCTGAGAGCAGTTAATGGGCCAGACCAGGGATCAGATGCAAATAATAAAGTGGGCCCTCTTTTATTAATTAATTCTCTCATGTCCAACCCAGAACATTTAATTAATTAATAAAGTATTGTTTTAACCTTCACCACGGTAACAATACTGACTCGCCCCTTTATTACCACGTTATTAGGAACGGGTTGCACCAAACTAACTTGATCCACATATTTAAGGTTTCAGACATTCATTAATTAATTTGGCTTATGAAAATCAGCCACAATTAATTAATTTCTTATTTCCTGAATAACACCACTCACCTTTTATCACTTATGCCTGAATTAAATAATTCAACCTGCAGGGTTTAGCATAATGAACCTTTGTGAGCTCATCAGGGAATGTCACCATCCTGAACGGATATGTTACCATACATCCAGACTAAGCAGACCCCACACAAATTGCCAACACCCAAAATACGGGCATAAGGGTACATGTAAGACCCGCCACCATGGTAAATCAAAGTGCAGTCAATCTGTGTGTGCCCCTTATCCTTCAGTACGATTTAAGATCACAGAGAGTATGTTAGGGATCTGGCTCGTTCATATGTCAATGAGAACGGCGCATCCCACTGTTGATCCCATCAATACATAAATATGTACCGACACATCAAGTAGCCAGGATAAGCCCACTTATGAACTGATGTGCCGCAGCTTAAACCGACAGCCTATCCAGGGACCGTCTCAGCTGTGATACTGTTTATATCTTGCTAGGTCAAACGAGCCATATGATCCTGCTGTGGTTACACCACATGGCCATCCCTATCGACGAGATAATAGGATATTATAGTTCGTCGTATGATTGTTCTATCAGACAGCGAGCATTGTTGCGGATACATACATAAATACCAGTGTACGAAACACTTAATCATATATGCTTTCAGTATACAATCCCAACATTAGTATCATCTATGGTTGGTTCACCGTGACTGGGGATTGACTAGTGTAGGGTGAGAGTTTATCCAATTAGGAATTAAAACGTGTTTACATCAATGATTGACCTAAGTTGATTGCATCCAAGTTCATATCGACATCCTATCTTCCTAATTTGAGCATTTGTGTGTTTTGATTTACCAAATTGTGCAAAGGTTTAATTGAGTGAATGTTGATTGAAAGTATGATTCATGATAGTAAAATGATGTTAGCATAGGTTTACATTGTTTGTCTAGGTGATTAGATAACTACTCAACGATTAATCGTGCCAAGCTATAAGAACTTTACCATAGTATCCCGGTACTCTAGCAGGCGAAACGGAGAAGAACTTGGATTTGATATTTTATTCTTGTGTGGTTGAGAGTTTATTGTGATTGAACTTTTACCGCATCAAGGTATCGTCGAGCTGCGACGTTAAATCAAGCACTTGTTGGGAGGTAACCCAATTTTTACTTGCTTTCTTTTAAATTTCCTGTTGTTTTTGTTTTTTGCAATTTGTTTTCAATTTATGTCCTTGTTTTCGAAATAGTTTATTTCTGTTTGATTTTCAAAAAAAAAAAATCAGAACAGTGTCTGTTTCGACCGACGCAGACCTGGCATCGGTCGACACAAGCAGCTCGACGTGGAACACTTCAACCAGTGAGGAGAGTCGACAAGAAGGCTCCACTTCGACCAACGCAGAGCCCGTGTCGGTTGACGGGGAGTGCCAGCAGCCAAAATCTCACGTCACGCAATTTCTGAAGGTTCCGGGATAAAACGTTGGTGTCTGAGACCAACATCAAGGTAAAGTTTCACTCATAGTCTGATTTTCAAACTTATTCTCTCTATCACTCGAATAAGTTTGGGGGGAGGAGGACTTGGAGTTGAAACTATTTCTTCCCTTTTATTTAATGCTTTCTACATTTAAATTTCTGCCAATTTAAAAAAAAATTTGCAATTGCTGAATAAAATTGTGATTTTGTGAGAAGATTTGTGTGGCAATTAGATAACCCTAGCAAGAATGCAAGATTTGAATTGATTAACTTGATTATGCATTGATTGTGATAGTGGTTGAGAATGCCTATGAATGTAGAAAACCGCATAATTACTTGTTTTGAAACTTACAAATGCATGATGTTGATGATGATTTGATGTTTACTATGGAAGAATTGTTGTCCCAAGTATGAGACTTGAGCCTTGATTTCGATTGTGAGTGTGTCTGCATTATTGAGTATCTCTAGAACTTGTTTTGTTTCTTTTTCAAGAATGCTAAGTGTGCACAGGTTTAGGAAATGATTTTAGGCCATCTTTGTTTAGTCTATTTATCCCATACACTGTCCTAATTGAACATTTATCCCTAGTCAGCCCTTTTGAGCCTATGAATTTTCTTTCTTTGTCTATGAGTTGGAAAAGGATAGGGGAATCAACTCTTGTCTATGAGAGTGGGTTGGGATTTGTTTGAGGAAGGATAAGATATTATTAGAAGGTGAAAGCAAAAGATAAGGTTGGCTCTAGAAAAAGAAAAAAAAAATGTGTTATGTGTTTGTTAGTCCTTATAAGCTCAAATGAATATTCAAAATTGTTTAAGAGCATAAAAGGATATGTGAAAAAAAAATAAAATATTTTCATATGTGAATAAAAGAGCCTTGGTTTCTGTTGAACATTATAGGAGAAGGGTGGACATCAATAGATAGTGGTTTGATTGATTGAGGATTACTTGATAGAGTTTAGTCACTTGGCCAAATATTTCCCTACCTTTCACTAAAAAGCCTACATTACAACCTTGAATAAAGTCCTTTCTGATCTTAGACTTGTGTACACATATTTGCAGTGGAGATTTAGAATATTTGCAAGCCTATGGTAGAACTTGATTTACATGACTTTTGTGTGTTCTCATATTATCCTAAACACTTGAGTGAATGAGTGAAAACACTTCCCTTGTGAGTCTTCCATGGTTTACTGATGTTCTGATTCTTACAAAGTGTTGATGTTTTGTGGATTTACGAGTGTGATTGTGATGAATCATGTGAGGCATTGCACTTCTCTTCTACTTGAACTTTTGATTCATTCTTTTGTTGATTGAGGACAATCAAGTGTTTAAGTTTGGGGGGATGATAAGCTCGTATTTTGCCTCACTTATCACATTGTTTTCTTTCTTTTACTTGAGTTTTAGTTAATAATCGAGCATGAGTCAATTTTATGGGGTATGATGCTTGCCATGGTGTATTTTCGTAGGTTTTAGGTCAAATCCAATGGAAACCCGTTCCGAAAGCAGCAGATGTTCAATGGAACAGTCACAACTTCTAGCAAAGATGGAATCCGAGCTAATGGAGCACATGGATGGAAATATCTTTGAGTTAGATTACCAACGCAACTGGAATAGGGTCAATCAGAGTTCGGGAGTGAAAGTTATGGCCAAAACCGTGAGACTGCGCAGAAGGATAGCAAGAGGAAAAACGTCTATGTCTCGGCCGAAATGGAGACCACGTCGACCGACGCAAGGAAGTTTGCATCAACCGATCTGAGCCCTACGTCGACCAAAACGGGCCCAAAAAAGGTAATTTCGAGATTTTTATGGCTAAATCATATTTTTCGCCCTAGATCCCAATTTATACACCTCTACCACTATAAATACTTGTTTTTGCTCGAGATTTCAAGGCAGCAAAGGCTTCCTCCCCCTTTAGTTTATGTTTTACATTTTTTTTTCTCTTGGAGATTTCATTACTTTGGAGAGGATTCAACCTTTATTTTTCATTGTAAGTTTTTATTATGCAATTTAATAATATGTTTCTTGGATTTTTATGATGGATTTATATACTGAAAGCATTATGATTGGTATATTATGTACAAGGTTTATTGGTTAATATACTGGAAATCATAATTGTTGTATGTTCATCTCCTGTCTGAATTAACAAACATGTGTCGCAAACACAATTATCCTCTTATCTTGTCGATAGGGAGATCATACGGTGTGTAGAAGATCACGGAAGATCGTATGGATCATTTGACCTAGCGAGATATAAATAGTCATCACAGCTGAGATAGTTCCAGGATAAACTGTCGGTGTAGGCTGCAGCATATGCGGATAAGCATCTTATCTTGGATGTCTTGGTATGCTGGTGTGGGGCACACATTGATGAGGACCTAAGTCGAGATCGATTCTTTTATCTGACATTAAAAGAATCTAGATCTCTATGACTCGATGGAATCTTAAGCCTATATGAGGATACAGAAGTATACATATATTGTATATCACTTTGAGTTGTAGAGAAGGTTCTAGTTGAACCTGTACATCTGCAGTCTTGGGTGATATCAATTTGTGTATGACTGTCTGGTATCTGAACTAAGTAACCACATCCAGTATAGGATGGTGACATTCCCTGAACAGCTCAAAAGGTTCGTTATGCTAAAGTCCTGTAGGCTGTTTAAGTTCAAGCATAAGTGAAAAGGTTTGAGTGGATTGATTCAGGAATTAAAGATGTTAATTAATTAAATAGCTTGTCAGAGCTTAAATTAATTAACGAATGTTTGTAACCTTAAATGAGGGGATAAACCGAGTCCAATGCAACCCGTTCCTCAAAACGTGGTAGCAAATAGGTAGGGCAGTATTGATTCTCTGGTGACATGAATCAATATTAATTAATTAATTATATTCTGGGTTGAATATGAGAATTAATTAATTGATAGGCCTTATTTGCTATTTGCATTCTGGTCCCTGGTCTGGCCCATCATAACTCAAGCCCAATAGGAGCCTAGAATTTCCTATAAATAGGCCTCAGTTCCTCAGATCTCAACACACCTACACCACACAAGATCAGAAGTTGCACACAGCAAACCAGTATTTGGGAGCTGTAAGTGATCGACTAAGATCTGAGAACGAGGAGGAAATTCTGCTTCTCAACCGGGCAAAGGATCTGATAGATAATCTTCACCAGATTTTCAGATCGAGTTGGGATACAGATCAGAAGATCATATCATGAGGATTCTTCTTCTTCACTCTCCTCTCTTGTTTTTGAAAATAATCATTTATTTTCTATAGATTAATTTCCTCAATCTGTTAGGAAATTACATCTTGGTGCGTGAAAAAGATCAAAGGGCATCTCCGCGCACGCGTTCTTCAGAGTTCATCGATCCAGGTATTCCGCATAAACCTTCTTATGCATAATAATATAGGAGCATGCTAGGATTGTTCATAGGCATAGCAATTTATTTTTGATATTCCAATTAACGATCCTTGGCAAACGGACTTCGTGATTCAGTTCACGAATCCCTTCAATTGGTATTAGAGCCAGGTTTAATTAATTGGCTCTATCGGAAAAATAATATTGCCTTAGAACATGCATGATTATTAATATTGATTGCTTGTAATGGATGGTTATGGATTGATTGTATGTTTTTCGTCCTCGTGGTTCCTCGGGTTAATCCGCCCATTTATATGGATTCGTTTTTCACCCACGAGATAAATCCGTGGTTAGATTAGAATTTTTTCGAATGTAATTAGAATTATTCCAATGTAATAGTCTATTTTCAAAAATTAAATCTGTAAAACGAAGAACGAAGAACACGAAGAACGAAAAGAACACGAAGAACGAAGGACCGCGCGACAACACGCGACAGGGCCGGCATGGGTGGGGGCCATGCACGGCTGTCGACGGTGGCGCACGACAGATCGGTGCGCGGTGGCGGTGTACAGCGATGGCGGCGGCGGCGCTGAAACCCTAATGTTGGGCGCGCGGGGCTCCAGGCCGGGCCGGCGACACGAGGGGCAACGGGCAGGGTGGCGGTTCGCGGCGGCGTGGGGGACAATGAGCGGGGGCGCGCGCAATGTGGCGGAACCCTAGGGTTCGCGCGCGCGTGCGCGTCAGTCCCACGCGGCGCTGTGCACGCCGGCGGCCGTCCTCCCTCCCTCGGTCGGCGTCGGCAGGCGGGGCAGGTGGAGGCGGTGGCTCGGTGGCCGGCGACGCGGGCTGGGACGACGGTAGGTGTGCGGCCGGATGTGGAAAACCCTAGGGTTTGTCGCGTGGTTCGCGCGACCCCGGTTCTGTCCTTGCGCGATTGCGGCGAGTCACGGAAGCCAATGGTGGAGATGAAGAGTGAATGGCGGTTTGGGCGACGGTCGGGGCAAGCCGGGGCGGCGGCGTGGGAAACGGGCAATGGTCAGAGGAGGTGGTACGTGCACGTACGTGCATGGCTGTTGCACATGCCAGGAGCCCTCACGGCGACGGCGGGTCGCCGGCGATGGTGTTTCGCCGGTGGTGGCTCGTCGGGCCGAGTTCTCGCGGGCTATTGGTCTTGCAATGTGTGCCTAGGCCTGCGATCTGGTTAACTGGCCCAGTTGTCAAATTTTCTGATGGATCAAATCTTGGAGGCCCAAGTTCAGAAATAAATCAAGATCTCAGTCCAAGTAGTGGGAGCCCAGTCGAAGATCTGTAAAATAAATTCCAACTTGTAATAGTTAAATTTATTTTGTTTTGTATCATGGCTAAGCATGTTGTAGATAATAGGAGCACGTTTACTGCTTTAAAGCATGCTATGTGATTTATTTTATGTAATTAATTATGACTATAAATTCGGGGTTCATGCTTTGCATGATAGAATTTTAGCAACGTTATAATTATTGCTACATAAAATAATCTGTGCAATTGAACCTTATAAACTGAAAATTACTAAGCTCATAATTTAGTAAGACCTCCACAAAGCGATCCTTTATTGGAAGTGGATAATTTATTAGGTAAACGTCTACATGTGTAGCTTACTTAATTTATTGTTCATAAGTTCTAATAGATAGGATTTTTTAAAACAAACATTTATTTCATGTGAGAAGTGGGAGTTCATGCGTAAACATCTACATGTGTAGCTTGCGTATTGAATTTTCATAAGTTCTCTAGGGATTTAATTAATTAGACAACCTTATTATAGGGATCAGGTGTGTTCAAATAGATCCTTATATGGGAGGGTTGGCTTTGGTGGTAAGCTAGCTTAGATATTGTCCAGAGTATAACTCATATGTGATGTCCCTGCTCAGTAGGATAATATGGTCTTATGTTAGTCTCCAATTATTAATTCAATTTTTCTAAGGAACCCGGGCATGGATTGGAATTAAAGGACTGGAATTGAAAGATGCAGTCTGGTTAAGTGTTTTGTTGTAAACGTCCACATGTGTGGCTTGCAATAGTAATACTTAGGCAAATTAGAGGAAACATTAATATTGCTTTATCATAAGGTTTCAATATTTAATTGTTTCAATGTTCTGCGACTATGTTTTAATTGGTGCTTTTTAATTTATTGTTTTCAGACATGTCTTTACCGAATGTAATCAATATCTTTGCACAAAACCAATTAACCAGTCCCAATTTCCAAGAATGGAAACGCAACTTGGATTACATCCTTGTCGCAGAGGAGCACAAGTTTGTCCTTGATAAGCCTCGTCCGGCTGAGCTCACTAATGCATCGACTGATGAGGAAAGGAGCTACTATAACAAGTGGCTCAAGTCAAACAATATAGTGAAATGCTATATGATGACTACGATGTCCAAGGTTCTTGCACAGTAGCATCACTCATTTGAGAATGCTAGTGACATTATGGACAGCCTCACAGCGACTTATGGTGAGTCAGACCGAGCTGTCAGATTCAATCTCACGAGGGAAATCGTGGGAAAGAAAATGGCGGAAGGAAGCTCGGTCAGAGAGCATGTGGTGGGTATGACTCATCTTATGGATGAGCTTACACTGCATGGGGGAGGTATCGATGCGGAAGCGCAGATTGATATCATCCTAAACTCTCTGCCAAAGTCCTATGAGAACTTTAGACTGAATGCTGTCATGAACAAGAAAGAGTACACTCTTAACGAGCTACTCAATGACTTGATGGCAGCGGAATCAGTCATGCAGCCAGAAAAGGTTGTTTTGGCTACTTCTAGTAATCGTCCTGTTGCGCTGGTTGGCAAGAGGCGCAAAGGAACGTTTAAGAAAAAAGCCAAAGGTACAACTTCTGGCAGAAAGTCAAAGAGGACACCGGGCGAGCCTGCTAAGAGAGACAATTGCTTCAGGTGTGGCAAGGCTGGTTACTGGAAGAAAGATTGTCAAGTTAGGAAGACTGGACAAGGTACGTCATGTGCATTTATAACGGAAACATGTTTAGCATCAGTTTCTACCCATTCTTGGGTAGTGGATACTGGAGCTACTGACTATGATTGTTATACTTTGCAGGGGTTCAGGCCGACAAGGCAGCTGAAGCATGATGAGATTACCATCTTAATGGGCAGCGGAGAACGAGTCTCAGCAGTAGCCATTGGAGATTTTACTTTATGCTTTGAAAACCATGTTCTGATTTTGAGAGATGTTTTATATGTGCCGGCTTTTCGGCGGAACTTAATTTCAGTTTCCAAGTTATTTTGTGATGGATATTTAGTTATTTTTGATAGTGGAGTTTCTATCATTGGTAATAACGGTGTTATCTGTCATGGCAAACTGATTGACTCTCTCTATATCATTGATTGTATGATAAATCTTCCGTAAATATTGCAAACTCATCCAATAATAATAATCATTTAAAGAGAAAGTTTTCTTCCGATGAGGATCAAATATATCTCTGGCACTTGAGACTAGGTCACATCAATCTAAAGAGGATTAAAAGATTAGCATGCGATGGGCTCTTGGATTCCTTCCAAGTGGTACCGCATCATATCTGTGAGTCCTATATAGAAGGAAAGATGACGACCAGGCCTTTTAAGGCAAGTCAGTCTCGAGCAGAGGATGTATTACAATTGATCCACTCTGACTTATGTGGACCAATGTCCACGCAAGCTCGTGGAGGGTATGAGTATTTCGCCACATTCATTGACGATTACTCAAGATTCGGATACGTCTACTTGCTTCGCCATAAGTCTGAATGCTTTGAGAAATTAATAGAATTCCGGACTGAGGTAGAAAAGAAGCTTGGTAAGACTATCAAGACACTACGATCAGATCGTGGTGGGGAATACCTCAGCAACGAGTTCTTCCAGTACTTGTCAGATAACGGGATTACATCCCAGTGGACTGCACCGGATACCCCTCAACAAAATGGTGTAGCGGAAAGAAGAAATAGAACTCTCTTGGTAATGGTCAGGTCGATGATGAGTTATGCAAGCTTGCCAATTTTGTTTTGGGGATATGCCTTGGAAACATCGGCCTATTTGCTTAACCTGGTACCTTCTAAATCAGTTCCTAAAACACCTCTGGATCTCTGGTATGGGCGAAAGCCATGTTTGAACAGAGTGAGGGTTTGGGGTTGTCCAGCATATGTGCTGACAAAGGAACCTGATAAGTTAGAAAGTAGGTGCAAGTTGATACTGTTTGTAGGATATCCCAGGAAAACGAAAGGTGGTTACTTCTATTGTCCTGAGAATTAGAAAGTCGTTGTCAGTACCAACGCAAGATTCTTGGAGGACGAATATGTATGATACCACAGATCCAAGAGTGAAATTATCCTCCACGAGCTTGAGGATAAAGAAGCAATTCCATCAGGAAAGCCCAGTGTAGTGGTAGATCCACCTGTAACAGGTGAGAATATACCAACACTGCCACTAATGCAAGGTGTGGGACCAACGCGTACTGTGCCAACTACTGACACAGCTCAGATGCCTCGTCGCAGTGGGAGGGTTAGTCACCAACCCGAGAGGTATATGTTCGTGGGAGAGTCTTCTGACTTGATCCCGGAAAACGGACTAGATAATACCGATCCCTGGACATATGACGAGGCGGTATCTGATAAAGATGCGGACAAATGGCTGATCGCCATGGATTCTGAAATAGAATCCATTACTGCTGTGGATGTATACCAGAAAACTAATTTTCCGGATGGCCATCGAGCCATAGGGTGCAAATGGGTATACAAAAGAAAGAAAGGATCGAATGGGGAAATTACAGCTTTCAAAGCAAGGCTGGTGGCAAAAGGTTATAGTCAGAAAGAGGGTGTAGACTATGACGAGACTATCTCACCGGTAGCCATGCTTAAGTCCATTTGAATACTCCTAGCCATAGCAGCACATAAGAACCTAGAAGTTTGGCAGATGGATGTCAAAACCGCGTTTCTAAACGGGTAGCTTGAAGAAGGTAGGAACATCTATATGCAACAGCCAGAAGGTTATGTGCAGAAGGGCGAAGAACATTTGGTCTGGAAGCTAAGGAAGTCGCTGTATGGACTTAAACAAGCTTCACGGTCATGGAATCTCCGTTTTGATGAGGTGATTAAATCTTATGGATTCTCACAATGTTCAAATGAGAGTTGCGTGTACCGTCTGTGTGTCAGTGGAAGCGTGGTATTCCTTGCACTTTATGTAGATGATATTCTCCTATTTGGCGACAATGTGGAAGTATTGTCGGGCATAAAGGGGTGGTTATCCGAGCAGTTTCATATGAAGGACCTTGGGGAGGCACGATACATCCTAGGGGTAAAAGTATTGCGGGAGCGCAATAAGAGGATGCTGACCTTGTCTCAAGGGTCATATGTGGATACTGTGATTGCCCGTTTCAACATGCATAATGCCAAGAAATGTCTGTTACCCTTCAGACATGGCATACATCATTCCAAGGATCAGTGTCCGGTGACACAAAAGGAGAAAGATGAGATGAGCAACGTGCCGTATGCATCGGCCGTGGGTAGCCTCATGTATGCAATGTTATGTACAAGGCCAGATATCTACTTTGCTGTAGGCATGGTAGCGAGATACCAGTCTAACCCTGGACAGGCTCTTTGGGCCGCGGTAAAGCACATACTCAAATACTTGAAAAGGACAAGGGACTATTGTCTTGTTTATCAGTGTGATGAGTTGTGCCCTGTGGGTTATACTGATTCGGATTTCCAGGCAGACCGAGATGAAAAGAAGTCCACCTCTGGCTATGTGTTTACATTGGGAGGTGGGGCCATATCATGGAGGAGTGCAAAGCAGAAGTGCATTGCGGACTCCACCATGGAAGCCGAATATGTGGCAGCTTCTGAAGCTTCGAAAGAAGCGGTATGGTTTCGAAACTTCCTTCTGGAGTTGGATGTGATTCCTCTGCTACCCAGAACAATCACGGTGTATTGTTATTACTTGGGAGCTGTGGCTAATTCCAAGGAACCACGAACTCACAGAGCAACAAAACACATTGAAAGGAAGTACCATATTATACGAGAAATCGTAGCAAGGGGTGATGTGCTGATAGAGAAAATTGATACGAAAGATAATCAAGCGGATCCATTCACAAAAGCTCGGCCTCAGAAGGATTACGAGATGCATGTACATAGCCTTGGGCTGAGGGCAAAGCCAGCCACGTAGAATGCTTGATGTAATAGCTAGATTAGTTTAGACGCGTTATACTCTGGAAAGCAAATGTATAATGCTTTGAGTATAAGTGGGAGATTGATGGATTTATATACTGAAAGCATTATGATTGGTATATTATGTACAAGGTTTATTGGTTAATATACTGGAAATCATAATTGTTGTATGTTCATCTCCTGTCTGAATTAACAAACATGTGTCGCAAACACAATTATCCTCTTATCTCGCTGATAGGGAGATCATACGGTGTGTAGAAGATCACGGAAGATCGTATGGATCGTTTGACCTAGCGAGATATAAATAGTCATCACAGCTGAGACAATTCCAGGATAAACTGTCGGTGTAGGCGGCAGCATATGCGGATAAGCATCTTATCTTGGATGTCTTGGTATGCTGGTGTGGGGCACACATTGATGAGGACTTAAGTCGAGATCGATTCTTTTATCTGACATTAAAAGAATCTAGATCTCTATGACTCGATGGAATCTTAAGCCTATATGAGGATACAGAAGTATACATATATTGTATATCACTTTGAGTTGTAGATAAGGTTCTAGTTGAACCTGTACATCTGCAGTCTTGGGTGATATCAATTTGTGTATGTCTGTCTGGTATCTGAACTAGGTAACCACATCCAGTATAGGATGGTGACATTCCCTGAACAGCTCAAAAGGTTCGTTATTCTAAAGTCCTGCAGGCTGATTAAGTTCAAGCATAAGTGAAAAGGTTTGAGTGTATTGATTCAGGAATTAAAGATGTTAATTAATTAAATAGCTTGTCAGAGCTTAAATTAATTAACGAATGTCTGTAACCTTAAATGAGGGGATAAACCGAGTCCAATGCAACCCGTTCCTCAAAACGTGGTAGCAAATAGGTAGGACAGTATTGATTCTCTGGTGGCATGAATCAATATTATTTAATTCATTATATTCTGGGTTGAATATGAGAATTAATTAATTGATAGGCCTTATTTGCTATTTGCATTCTGGTCCCTGGTCTGGCCCATGTTAACTCAAGCCCAATAGGAGCCTAGAATTTCCTATAAATAGGCCTCAGTTCCTCAGATATCAACACACCTACACCACACAAGATCAGAAGTTGCACACAGCAAACCAGTATTTGGGAGCTGTAAGTGATCGACTAAGATCTGAGAACGAGGAGGAAATTCAGCTTCTCAACCGGGCAAAGGATCTGATAGATAATCTTCACCAGATTTTCAGATCGAGTTGGGATACAGATCAGAAGATCAGATCAGGAGGATTCTTCTTCTTCTCTCTCCTCTCTTGTTTTCGAAAATAATCATTTATTTTCTATAGATTAATTTCCTCAATCTGTTAGGAAATTATATCTTGGTGCGTGAAAAAGATCAAAGGGCATCTCCGCGCACGCGTTCTTCAGAGTTCATCGATATAGGTATTCCGCATAAACCTTCTTATGCATAATAATATAGGAGCATGCTAGGATTGTTCATAGGCATAGCAATTTAGTTTTGATATTCCAATTAACGATCCTTGGCAAACGGACTTCTGATTCAGTTCACGAATCCCTTCATTCTATTCATTATGAGTGGCTAGAAACCCTTGCGGGTTCTAGGGCTATGTGTAATTAACATGGCTATGTGTAATTAATCATGTTTGCATGTTAGATTGATCAACTCAAATTGCATGGTTTCAATTCCTGATTTAAGTGATAGAATTTAGGATTGATGATGGATCGAGAGATGAAATTGGTTCTTTATTCATAATTGTTAATCAAAAGACCGAGAGGAGAAGATTAATAATAGGAAGAGGAATTTGAATACAATTGGTTTTCTGTCTCAAAAAGGAAGAGTAATTAATTTAGGGATTAAATCTTATATTTTTATTAAGGTTGACTATTATTGTGTTCTTGAGGCCGACCAAGCATATATAGTCACATGATAGTAACCTAGGTTAAAATTGCCCGACAAAGGAATTTTAATACATTAATTTGATTTCCCACCATTGTAGAGTTGATTGATTTGGCATGTATTCTGATTGATTATTTGCCCTAGAATTTGTGTTCTTTAATTTGCTTTTTAAAACCCTTTTAAATTCCGTTTTGTCATCTTTATTTTCCAAAACCAAAATCAAAAAATTTGTTTACTCAAACAATAAAATTTGTGAACTATAGTTAGTAGATGAGATATTTTCGTTGTACATTTCCTCTGGGTTCGACTACCTTTGGGTATTTATAAATTTATTTGCCACTGTGTTTGCAATTAATCTGCGAAATTTGCAGTGATCAGCCCAAAAATAGAAAAATAAATTCTATCTATTACAATTTGAATTTGAATTTTATTTGGATAATTCCAAATCTTTTCCAAATCTTCCAAATCTTCAAGGGCCTCCAAATCTTGATTCACCAAATCTTTTTGGGATTTAGGCCTTTGTGATCTGATGATTTGCACTAACCCTAATGCAAACCCTAGGGTTTACACAGGATTGCACAAATCACCAAAACATGAGCCACCACCGCAGGACAACAGAAGCCGACGACACCCACCACCGCCGCCGACCGCCGCCGCCCCGATAGCTGGTCCGCTGCCGTGCCCAGCGCTGCCGCGCGCGCGCGCATCGCGCACCCACGGCTCCATCCGCGTGCAGCCCGTGCCCCCGCAGCCGCGTCCAGCCACCCGCCGCCGGCCGCTCGTGATGCACACCCTCGCGTGCCGTCGCCCGCACCGCCGCGGCCTGCCACTGCCGCTGTCGCCCGCGGCTACACGCAGGCGCGGCCTCCTGCCGTCGCCATGCACCGCCCTTCGTCGGCTCCGTCTTCATTCTTCGACTTCGACCCGTCCAATTACATACTTTGAAAAATACAGATCAATCTATTCTATTACAATTTTCAAATCTACACTAATCACGGATTTTCTCGTGATTTTACAAATTTAATTCAGCCCTACACGGATAAACCACTGCGGGCTGAATTACACGGGTTGCCACGATGAACAAAAACCAACATCCACAAAATAATAAATTCATACATGCATATTGAATTTAATTATGAACAATTGAGCCATAAATCAAGAACCTGGTGATGGATTTATATACTGAAAGCATTATGATTGGTATATTATGTACAAGGTTTATTGGTTAATATACTGGTAATCATAATTGTTGTATGTTCATCTCCTGTCTGAATTAACAAACATGTGTCGCAAACACAATTATCCTCTTATCTCGTCGATAGGGAGATCATACGGTGTGTAGAAGATCACGGAAGATCGTATGGATCGTTAGACCTAGCGAGATATAAATAGTCATCACAGCTGAGACAGTTCCAGGATAAACTGTCGGTGTAGGCTGCAGCATATGCGGATAAGCATCTTATCTTGGATGTCTTGGTATGCTGGTGTGGGGCACACATTGATGAGGACCTAAGTCGAGATCGATTCTTTTATCTGACATTAAAAGAATCTAGATCTCTATGACTCTATGGAATCTTAAGCCTATATGAGGATACAGAAGTGTACATATATTGTATATCACTTTGAGTTGTAGAGAAGGTTCTAGTTGAACCTGTACATCTGCAGTCTTGGGTGATATCAATTTGTGTATGACTGTCTGGTATCTGAACTAGGTAACCACATCCAGTATAGGATGGTGACATTCCCTGAACAGCTCAAAAGGATCGTTATGCTAAAGTCCTGCAGGCTGATTAAGTTCAAGCATAAGTAAAAAAGGTTTGAGTGGATTGATTCAGGAATTAAAGATGTTAATTAATTAAATAGCTTGTCAGAGCTTAAATTAATTAACGAATGTTTGTAACCTTAAATATGGGGATAAACCGAGTCCAATGCAACCCGTTCCTCAAAACGTGGTAGCAAATAGGTAGGACAGTCTTGATTCTCTGGTGGCATGAATCAATATTAATTAATTAATTATATTCTGGGTTGAATATGGGAATTAATTATTTGATAGACCTTATTTGCTATTTGCATTCTGGTCCCTGGTCTGGCCCATGATAACTCAAGCCCAATAGGAGCCTAGAATTTCCTATAAATAGGCTTCAGTTCCTCAGATCTAAAAACACCTACACCACACAAGATCATAAGTTGCACACAGCAAACCAGTATTTGGGAGCTGTAAGTGATCGACTAAGATCTGAGAATGAGGAGGAAATTCTGCTACTCAATCGGGCAAGGGATCTGATAGATAATCTTCACCAGATTTTCAGATCGAGTTGGGATACAGATCAGAAGATCAGATCAGGAGGATTATTCTTCTTCTCTCTCCTCTTATTTTCGAAAATATTCATTTATTTTCTATAGATTAATTTCCTCAATCTGTTAGAAAATTAAATCTTGGTGCGTGGGAAAGATCAAAGGGCATCTCCGCGCACGCGTTCTTCAGAGTTCATCGATCCAGGTATTCCGCATAACCTTCTTATGCATAATAATATAGGAGCATGCTAGGATTGTTCATATGCATAGCAATTTATTTTGATATTCCAATTAACGATCCTTGGCAAACGGACTTCGTGATTCAGTTCACGAATCCCTTCAATTGGTATCAGAGCCAGGTTAATTAATTGGCTCCATCGGAAAAATAATATTGCCTATGATCATGCATGATTATTATTATTGATTGCATGCAATGGATGGTTATGGATTGATTGTATGTTTTTCGTCCTCGTGGTTCCTCGGGTTAATCCGCCCATTTATATGGATTCATTTTTCACCAATGAGATAAATCTGTGGTTAGATTTAGATTTTAGATTGTAATTAGAATTATTAAATGTAATTTTATTTCAAAATTAAATCTATTAAACGAAGAACGAAGAACACGAAGAATGAAGGGCCGCACAAAAGCGCACGGCGGTCGCGCGTGGCGAGGGGCACGGCAGCACAGGCGCACGGCAGCCACGACGGCGGCACAGCCGCGCGGAAACCCTTTGGTTTAGGGTAGCAGCCGGCCAGCAGCCGTGCGGCCCACAGCCGGCCAGGCGCAGAACGGCGGCTCCAGGCCGGGACCGATGACGCGAGGGGCGGCAGGCAAAGGTGGCAGGGCTGCGGCGTACGGCCAGGGGTGCCGGCGCGCGCGCGATGCGGCGGAACCCTAGGGTTCGCGTGCGCACGCGCGCGGCAGGCCTGCGCGACCCTGCGCGTGCTGCAGCCTTCTTCCCTCCCTCGGTCGGCGTCGGCAGGCGGAGCAGGTGGTGACGGAGGTGGCTCAGAGACCGGCGACGCGGGCTGGGCGGCGACGGGGGCTGGGCGTGCGGCCGGAACGCGGAATAACCCTAGGGTTTTTTGCGTGGTTCGCGCGAGCCTCTGATTCCAACCTTGCGCGATTCCGGCGAGTCACGGAGGCCGACGGTAGAGTAGAAGAGTGAACGATAGTTCGGGTGACGGTCGGGGCAAGCCGGGGCGGCGGCATGCAAAACATACAACGGCCGGAGGAGGCGGATCGCGGTCTACAACCATGCACGTACGTGCATGGCTGTTGCGCGACTCCGAGAGCCCTCACGGCGGCGGCGAGTCGCCGACGGTGGTGGTTCGCCGGTGGTGGCTCATCGGGCTAAGTTCTCGCGGACTATTGGGCTTGCAATGTGTGCTTAGGTCCGCAATTCAGTTAACTGACCCAGTTGTTCGATTTTCCGAAAAATCAAATCTTGGAGGCCCATATTCGGAAAATAAATTCAGATCTCAGTCCAAGTAGTGGGAGCCCAGTTGAAGATCTTTATTATTAATTCCAACTTGTAATAGTTAGAATTATTTTATTTTGTATCATGGGGCCACGAGGACAATTTTTATTTGTTTTACTATTTGTCTTCGCATGATATATGTGTTTAAATTAATTGTGCAGCATATAAGCATGTTGTAGATAATAGAGAGCACGTTTACTGCTTTTATTTACGGCTTTAAAGCATGCTATGTGATTTATTTTATGTAATTAATTATAACTATAAATTTGGGGTTCATGCCTTGCATGATAGAATTTTAGCAATGTTATAATTATGGCTACATAAAATAATCTGTGCAATTGAACCTTATGAACTAAAAATTACTAAGCTCATAATTTAGTAAGACCTCCACAAAGCAATCCTTTATTGGAAGTGGATAATTTATTAAGTAAACGTCTACATGTGTAGCTTACTTAATTTATTGTTCATAAGTTCTAATAGATAGGATTTCTTAAAACAAACATTTATTTCATGTGAGAAGTGGGAGTTCATGCGTAAACGTCTACATGTGTAGCTTGCGTATTGAATTTTAATAAGTTCTCTAGGGATTGAATTAAATGAGACAACCTTATTATAGGGATCGGGTGTGTTCTAATAGATCCTTTTATGGGAGGGTTGGCTTTGGTGGTAAGCTAGCTTAGATATTGTCCAGAGTATAACTCATATGTGAAGTCCCTGCTCAGTAGGATAATATGGTCTTAAGTTAGTCTCCAATTATTAATTCCATTTATCTAAGGAACCCGGGCATGGATTGGAATTAAAGGACTGGAATTGAAAGATGCAGTCTGGTTATGTGTTTTGTTGTAAACGTCCACATGTGTGGCTTGCAATAGTAATACTTAGGCAAATTGGAGGAAACATTAATATTGCTTTATCATAAGGTTTCAATGTTTAATTGTTTCAATAGTTTGCGACTATGTTTTAATTTTTGTTTTAATTTATTGTTTTCATACATGTCTATCCATATTGTAAACCTCTTAGCACTAAACCCTTTAACCGGTCCCAATTTTCCTGAGTGGAAGTTATGCTTCATGGAAATACTCTGCATTGCAAAACATGCCCATGTACTTTACATGGACCCTCTAACTCCCAAGTATTGGAACTGTACTGGTTATGAGCAAGTGTTCTATGACAGATGGGTAGCTTCTGATGAGTTTGCCCGCAGACTCATCATGAAGAGTCTGTCTAGAGAATTAAAGCTCAAGTACAAGAAGTTCGGAACTGCTGTTGAGATATGGAGGGACCTTGTAAAAGTTTATAGGAAGGTCAGACGAACTATCAGTTATGATCTTGTGAAGGACCTGGTTTGCAAGAAAATGACTGAGGGGAGTTCGTAAGTTCTACACTTCATCAGTATGATGAAAATCATGAGAAAGTACAGAAAGAGAGGTGGACAAATTAATAAGCGGGCAGAAATAAACTGTTGGGAAAATTATCAAAGTTTCCCTTCCCCAATTGATAGCTTAGATCTTTGATTTGGTGTTTAAGTGTTTTGGTGGATCAAATCCTAAGTCCAACCAGCGTCAGTTTGTCTCTAGAATAGCTCTAGTCTCAAATGTAAAGTCCTGTTTAGGTCTTTTGAGTTGTAAGTCGTAGCTGATCAAGACTCATGCTGGATGCTGTTCACCAGCATGAGATATGCTTACCAGTTGAGAGAAGTTTCACCAGCAGACGACTGACAGACCCATGCTGACACTGTTCATCAGCATGGAGTCAAGAGCTAATAACTGACTACTGTTCACCAGTTGGAAGGATTTCACTAGCAGGAGGCTGACAAATCCTACCAGCAGAATACGTGTTCTGGCTGACACTATTCACCAGCGGTGAAACCACCAGTCATGGGAGATTCCAAGAGTTAACATCCAGACAAATTGGTAGACTAAGATTGTGCAAGCGCTAAGTCACCAGCAGAGACTGCCAGCACAAGATCACCAGTATGTTCTACCAGTCGGATGTTACCAGCAGAATTCAAGATTCGCTCTCCCAGAGTCTTAGAGACAAAAAGAAGATTCGTCTGAGGAATATACTGACAAAGTAAGACTTTAAGGAAGGATATCCTTAAAGTCTATCAGTTCAAGACACCAGTTGCGATTCCTCGTACTGACGAAATAATGCCGTTCTGACACAAAGAGGTCTGTGTCAGAAAAAGCAGACACAGGTATGGCGTTTTCCTGAAATTCCTACCTGCCGCCGTCTGAAGTACATCCGAGGACAGAGACCCATTCCGGATGTGTCCAAACGGCTAGAAATTTGAATGGGATCCTGCGTCTATAAATAGGTCGGAGCTACCAACATTTAAGGAGCTTCCACGCTTGCACACTGGCTTACACGCTTGCATCCTGAACATTCAATACTCTCCAACTACCGAAAGAACGAACATTCATTGCAAGCAAGCAAGTATCTTTCGAGGCTTTCTTTAAAGCTTTTCCGTGTGTTGATATCTTTCAAACACGAGACTTTCAAGCTTCCTGCTTGTAAGTTTAGACCTCACTTGGTGTTCTTTCTCTTTCTGAGGAAGAACATAGCAGCTCTAGAGCCAGCCAGCTCTTGAGTTATTACGGGCAGTTTGCCGTAGAGGATTTACGTTCTTGGGAGAACTCAACACCCAACCAGTCAGAGGAGGAGGTTGAAGTGACGTGCTCGCACTCCATCCATCTGAAGAAGAGCTGAAGAAGGACAAGGACCAGGAGCGGTTGATCCAGTGGACTGGTAGACGGGGCATCTACCAGCTGGAGATAGATCGTAGGACTCTTTGTACCTGATTGCTCTTATAGTGAATTTCCAGTGAGTCGACTGGAGAGTGGACGTAGATCAGTTGATCGAACCACTATAAAAATCCTTTGCCTTTATCTGCTTTCAGTATTTAAATTTGTATTTGAAACCCAGCACTCAAGTGCTGGTGTATATCTGAAAACTGATAACTGTGCAAACTAGGCTTAAAATATTCTAAGTCTTGAGCTACCAGCTGACCAGCCAGTAGCCAGTCAGCCGAGTACTCATAGTGCCAGTTGACTTACCAGCTGACAAGGTCCCAGTCAGCTGAGTAACCAGCAGAGTGCAAGAAACGAACTAACACATTTTCCGCTGCCAAGTTATACCCTGATAAACCGGGACCAACAAGTGGTATCAGAGCGGACGGTTCTTACAGACCGTTCGTATCTGAGTCGCTTAGGACCGTGATCCGCGTTTCCTTGCGCTCTCTCTTTTTGTTCGTTTGTCTGTTTAGCTCAGGTATCTCAAGATGAATAATCCGAAGCTACTCGACTACAAGTCTGTGAAGTATGATATATGGCGGAAGAGGTCGCTCATATCTCTTAAGAGCATCCATCCAGAGATGAAAGATGTGCTGGAGACGGGGCCGATTGAGATAACCAAGATTCAGCACCAGCTAGGAGATCGTCCAGCAGCTGTGATCCCAAAGCCCCAAGACGAATGGACTTCTGAGGACAGGAAGCGGAATCAGTTGGATTCCATTGCTCACGAGTTAATCCTGGCTTCTCTTCCAGAGTCGCTGATGGAGGAAGCCCTCCAGTTTGATAATGCCAAGGGAGTATGGGATTATCTTGATAGTTTATGTCAAGAAACTGACCAAATGAAACGCAACAAATTGCAGGTTGCAGTGGACAAATATGAGTCCTTCCAGATGCTGACTGGAGAAACCATCAAGGAGATGGAGGCGAGATTCAACGCCATTGTCAGCGAGCTGAAGTCTCTGGGCAGAGAGTACGACAATGCTGATCTTAACTCGAAGATCCTGTCCAAGATGCCTAAAGAAGATTGGTTCGTGAAGACGACAGCTCTGAAGTAAAAGGACCTGTCCAAGATGACTCCCAAGGAGTTGTTTGCTCAGTTGCAGGCACACGAGTGGGACATCCAGATGGTGAACAAGAATGAGGCCATCAGGAATGTTGAGTCTTCCAGCATTAAAGCTCAGGACGAGGCGTACTTCGTCAAAAAGGACTTCAAGTGGAAGCACAAGAAGCCCTTCCATGCTGAGAGAACCGCTGCACAGCACAACCAGCCGAAGGAGATCCAGTCCGCATCAGGATCTCATTTCAAAGGCGGCGAGAGCTCTATCGCTGAACTAGAGCAACAGATGAAAAGACTGGCTATCCTTCTGGAAAAAGCCAAGTCAAAACAGGGAGTTTCTTCTAGCTCATCTGACGGAAAATTTGTCAAGAGAGCTCCTCGTGCCTGTTTTCAGTGCCAATCCCCTGATCACTTAAAGTTCGAATGTCCACAGGTGGACAAAACTGAGAGGGAAAGGCTGAAGAAGCTCTTTGAAGAGCGTGCTTCCAAGGCTGTTGCCAAAGCCATGCTGACCAGGACGGAGGTGCCTGACATACCCGATCATGATGATGGGGAGTTTGAGTCAGATGGAGAGTCAGAAGAAGAAGCTCTCCTGGCATTTATGGCAGCTCTCGGAGAAGAGCTAGCTGAAGAAAATGCTGACAATGAGGAAGAACTGGCACTCGCTGCTGATAATGAGGTACAATCAGTTCCTCAATTGCATATCATGCCAGTACAAATCATAGACGATTCTGAGTCGCATTGCTCCGACTCAGAAGACGTCACTTTAGATGTTCTTCAGCATGAATTTTTAAAATTCTATGAAATAAAAAATGTTTTGGCTGGTGAAAATGCTTCGCTGAAAGGTCAAATTACTATTTTGACCAGTGAGATTGAAAAATCGAGGTCCATCAGCGAAGAGCTAGCAAGTTTGAAAAAGGCTCATTCTGAATTGCTCCAAGATTTCCAAATTGCAAAAACTGAACGAGATAACTTTCACAATCTCGTTCTGGAGCAAGAAAATAGAATAAATTTTCTAAATAAAGGCTCAAAAGACTTAGAAGCAGCTCTAAGTCATTGGAGAAAGCCTTCTGATAAGTCCGGGTTGGGATTTACAAAAGATTTGAGCATAAATCAACCCGAACAAATCAGTACTCATAAGGGTAAGGGCAAACTGGTAAATGCATCAGCACCAGCTGGTAATACCAGTCAGTCCCGAATGGCTAATCAGCATAGGAACTGTAAGCCCAGATATAGAGGTGAGTCATCACGACAAGAACCTCAACTGGCAAGGTCCTCTGCTGACAGGACGCCAGTTCACCCCAGGACGCAGACTATGCCAAAATATTCTAAGGCAAGAAAGTCAGCGTCAGCTGCCAGTGGAATCCGACAGCCAGCACCAGCTGTCCAGAGATTCCACGCACAACCTTACAAGTATGCCAGTTGTCAGCATACTTACAAGGGATCCAACTCTCAGCGGAATACTGAGAGAAGGATATTTCCCGATAGGAGGAACACCTATCGGAGGCCTGAGCCCAATCAAAATCTTTTCTCAAGGGCTGGGAAGGCTAATCATCGTGGTCCTCAATTTCAGAGACCACCAAGGCAACACGATCAGTCGGAAAGAAATTTCTGACACTCTTTGAGGAAGAATACCTCCAGAGGATCTGCACACTCAGCCACACCTTCCAAAAACCAAACCATGCATTATTTTAGAAGGAAGGGAAAGGCCACAGGTGATGTTAGCAAGGGTAACACCAAGCTGAAGATCACACAAGTCTGGATTCCGAAAGGAATGATCCAGAGATCTAACCCTGCAGGACCCGCTGATGATCGGGGACCTAAATGATTCTATTTTTCTTGCAGGAACTAGGTCATGCAAGTCAGCTTCAGAGGTCGAGCGAGTGGATCATTGATAGTGGTTGCTCCGCTCATATGACTGGTGAGGAGTTCTTGTTTTCTAAGCTCACCAAGGTCAGAGGACCTCCAGTCATTTTTGGTGATAACTCCAAGGGCAGAGTTATTAGCAAGGGCTGCATCGAGAAGGATGATGTCCGAATTGTGAACGTATCCCTTGTTACCAACCTGAAGCACAACCTCCTGAGCATCAGTCAGCTGTGCGACAATGGTTATACCATTGTGTTTGACAAGTCTGGGTGCCAGATCAAGAATGAAGATTCTGGCGAGACCAAGCTGAGAGGTGTCAGGAAAGGAGGCCTTTATGTCGTTGACTGGCAAAGCGGGAAGACTGATACATGCTTTGTAGCCACCAGCTCCATGGAGACTAACTGGCTGTGGCACAAAAGGTTAAGTCATTTGAATTTCAAAACTATTAACTATCTAACCAAGCATGATCTTGTAGATGGTCTTCCCAAGGGCGGGTTCAAGAAGGAAGGAATTTGCAAGGCATGCCAGCAAGGCAAGCAAACCAAGAAGTCCTTCAAGAGCCAGTCACCTGTTTGTCCCAGTACCAGTCAGGTACTTGAGCTGTTACATATGGACCTGTTTGGACCAGTAACGCCGCAAACCATTGGAGGAAGGCGATATTCGCTGGTAGTAGTTGATGACTACTCGCGCTATACATGGGTAAAGCTTCTCAGAACCAAGGATGAGGTGAAGGTGATTCTTCCTGAGTTGATCATCCAAGCGTAGAAGCAACGCGAAGCAGTAGTGAAGCGAATTCGTTCGGACAATGGGACTGAATTCTGCAACGGTCCGCTGATGGATTTTTGCGCGGAGGCCGGGATCAAACATGAGAGATCTACACCAAGGCAACCGCAGCAAAATGGACTGGCAGAACGTAGGAACAGGACGCTGAAAGAAGCAGTCCGGTCCATGCTGGCTGAGTCCGGCTTGGGACAGAGTTTCTGGGGAGAAGCGTTGGTGACTGCCTGCTACACTCAGAATAGAAGCGGGATCAACGACAGACTCCAGAAAACTCCCTACGAAGTGTACTTTGATCGTAAGCCTTCTATAGCTCATCTTCGTGCATTCGGTTCACCATGTTATATCCATAATAATGGGAAGTCGAAGTTAAATGCTTTCTCGCCTAAGGCTGATGAGGGTGTGTTTGTCGGATATGGACATCCCTCTCACAAGGGCTATAGAGTATTTAACAAGACTACCCAGCTTGTGGAAATAACATGCAATGTTGTTTTTGATGAAGCTACTTTAGTGCGCAGGACCTTACGCCAACTGGCTGAAGATGTTCCTGAGGTCGAGGATGTCAGCAATCAGTTGGGCAGGAATTCTTCCAATGCTCAACTAACTGGTTCGACTAGACCTATGACTGGATCATCTTCACAACCAGTTCCCTCAGGTGCCCATCAGCAACCTGAGAGGGTCGGTGATGCAAATGACCTTGCTGAGACCTTTCACTCAATCTCTCTGAGTAATCCAAGCAACAATCTAGGGGGAATCCCTACTGGCCTTTTTGAAGAAGAAGACAATGATGGACCAGCTGGAGTGGATGTTCCAGCTGATGCTGACAACGTTGGTGGAGGTTCAGACAACCAGTCAGAAGGTGATGCTGATGAAGTTGTTCCAACTGGTGAAGGTCCAGCACCAGCTGATGTTGCAGCCCCGACTGGTGGAAATGTGGAAGCACCAGTCGCCAGGACAGATGAACCTGTTTCACAGCCGGCACCAGCAGTCGCTGGTCCTCCCAAATGGCTGAGGGATCACCCAACTGATGCTATTCTCGGTGATCCGGAAGGTTCTGTCCAGACTCGACACGGCAGTGCGCTCCTGAGTTGTTTTATCTCTCAAATGGAACCTACTTCCATAGGAGTGGCGCTCGAATCTGCCGATTGGATTAATGCCATGCAAGAGGAGCTTGCAGAATTCACTCGCAATAACGTTTGGGACTTGGTGGAGAGACCATCACATCAGTCAGTGATTGGCACCAAGTGGGTTTTCAAGAACAAGCGAGATGAGAATGGCACCGTGGTCAGAAATAAAGCTCGTTTAGTCGCCAAAGGTTACAGGCAGTGTGAAGGGATCGATTTCGATGAGACCTTCGCACCAGTTGCCAGAATGGAGGCGATACGGCTGTTCCTTGCGTATGCAGCGTATCACGGCTTCACAGTGTTCCAGATGGATATGAAGAGCGCCTTCTTGAATGGCGAGCTAAAAGAGGAGGTATATGTCGAGCAACCTCCAGGCTTTGAAGTTGGCACCAAGGTGTACAAGCTGAGAAAGGCCCTGTATGGATTGAAACAGGCGCCCAGGGCTTGGTACGAAA
>JAPKLW010000754.1:0-159617 GCA_026898455.1 Plectranthus barbatus
AGAGAGCTCGAGGAACTCTGGACTACATCCACTCAGATCTATGGGGACCTTCAACGGTCAGTTCGAATGGAGGAGCGAGGTACTTCATGAGCCTCATTGATGATCACTTAAGGAAGGTGTGGGTCTACATCTTGAAGAATAAGAGTGATGCTTTGGAGACCTTCAAGAAGTGGAAAGTGTTGATCGAAAATCAGACTTGAAGGAAGGTGAAGAGGCTGAGAACTGACAATGGCCTTGAGTATTGCTCGAAGGAGTTCGAGAGGTACTGTTCGAAGCACGGTATTTCGAGGCACAAGACAGTGGCTTGAACACCTCAGCAGAACGGATTGGCAGAAAGGTACAATCAGACGTTGCTGGAAAGAACGAGGTGAATGCTGTTCGGTGCAAAGTTACCCAAGTCGTTCTGGGCAGAAGCAGTGACTACTGCAGCTTATTTGATCAATTGGTGCCCCTCGACTGCACTAGGTTTTAAGACACCGGAAGAAATATGGTCTGGTCATCCTACAGATTTTAGCAACCTCAGAGCTTTTGGTTGCGTGGCTTATGCGAACATCAAAGGAGATAAGCTTGGGAGGAGAGCATTGAAATGCATATTCATTGGGTACCCTGAAGGTGTGAAAGGGTACAAGTTATGGTGTCTCGAGCCGGATATAAGAAAGTGTATCATTAGTAGGGATGTGACGTTCAAGGAGGAGCTGATAGGAGAACTGGTTAAAGGGGCCGAGGAACGGGAAAATATCCTTGAGAAACAAGGTGGTGCTTCGGAGGAATAGTCTGACAAGGTCGAAGGAGATAGATCAATTGCTGAGATTGAGGTGGAGCCGACTAGTGGGTCGAAGAGAGTACCTCAGGTGGATGGCGAGATCGAGGTGGTTCGAGGGTCAGGTGCGCTTCAAGATTATAATGTGCAAGAGATAGGGAACAAAGACAGATAAGACCTCCCACTCGATTCAGATATGCTGATGTGGTAGCATATGCCTTTGTTATGGCGGAAGAGGTAGAGTTGGATGATACTGAGCCGAAGAGCTATACCGAGGCCATAACTTGTAAGGAGAGGCTCAAATGGCTTGATGCCATGAAGGAGGAGATGGACTCCTTGAAGAAGAATAACACCCGGGAGTTGGTGGATAAGCCGGGGGAGAAGCAATCGATAGTTAGCTGTAAGTGGATCTTCAAGAAGAAACAAGAGGTTTATGGGGTTAGATTCAAGGCTAGACTAGTTGCTCGAGGCTTCACACAACGGGAAGGTGTGGATTATGGAGAGGTGTTTGCACCGGTGGTGAAACAAAGGTCTATAAGGCTGATATTGTTGTTGGTTGCTCGGTACGACATGGAGTTGGAGCAACTGGATGTGAAGACCACATTTCTGTACGAAGAGCTGGAGGAAAAGATCCTTATGTCACAGCCCGAGGGCTTCGAGGAAGCCGGTAGTGGGGAGAAGGTATGTCTTTTCAAGAAGTCATTGTATGGATTGAAGCAGTCTCCAAGGAAGTGGAATAGGCGGTTCGACAAGTTTATGGTTCAACAGGACTTTGTTCGATGCAAACATGACCCATGTGTGTATTTTCGAGGTGAAAGTATGGAGACTCGAAATTATCTACTGTTGTATGTAGATGATATGCTGATAGCGAGTCGAGATAAGCAAGGGATAGCCAAACTGAAGAAAGCTCTGAGTCAGGAGTTCGAGATGAAGGATCTCGGTTGTGCTCGGAGGATCCTGGGTATGGAAATAGTTCGAGACATGGCTCGAAGAAGACTCACGTTATCTCAAGAGGGATACTTGATGAAAGTTCTTGAGAGGCATGGAATGAAGGATTTAGCCTATGCTCACTCCGTTAGTAGCTCATTTCAAGTTGAGTGCTGCTGGGAAACTCGACGAGGAGGAACGGGAGCTTATGAGAGGTGTTCCTTATGCGAGCGTTGTCGGTTCATTAATGTATGTTATGGTCTGTACGAGATCGGATTTTGCTTATGCTCTCAGCATGGTTAGTAGGTTCATGGCCGAACCTAGTAAAGAGCATTGGGAAACTCTGAAGTGGGTCCTCGGGTATGTTCGAGGGACAGTTGGAAAGGGTCTAGTCTTCGAGGATGATGGTTCGAGCTTGAGGCTCCCAGTCAAAGGGTTTGTGGACTCGGATTATGCAGGATGTATGGATACGAGGAAGTCATTGACAGGTTTTGTGTTCACATCGTATGGAACGACGATTAGTTGGAGAGCAAGTCTACAGAGGGTAGTTACCTTATCTTCGACTGAGGCGGAGTACATTGCCTTGGCCGAAGCAATTAAGGAAGGTCTGTGGTTGCTCGGGTTCATGAACGAACTGGGGATTGATCAAGGAAAGATAAAGGTCTCTTGTGATAATCAAGGTGCTTTGCAGCTAGCAAAGAATGACGTTCATCATGAGAGAACTAAGCACATCGATGTGAAGTTCCATTTTATAAGAGATGTGGTGGCAGCCGGAGAGGTCGAGCTACACAAGGTCAATACTCTCGATAATCTTGCAGATATGATTACGAAGCCAGTTCCAAGTACTAAGTTTGAGTACTGTTTGGAACTGATCAAACTATTGAAGTCGAACTGAAGAGGAGGTGCCAAGCCGAGGTGATATTGAGCCTAAGGTGGAGAGTTGTTGGAGTAGTCTAAATATAACTTGAGGAAGTAGTTCGAGTGGGTCGAGAAGACTAGTCCGGTAAAGTGGGTCGAGCCGTGTAGGTCGAGGAACTCATGGTGCAGTTCGAGTTGGATAGATATGGAAAAGATATGGTGTATATCTTGTTTCCTTGTTGGACAAGATTTATCCTAATTAGTATTAGATTTGGATGATAATAAATCTATTTTAGATAGATTTAGGTTTAGATATATCTTACCATATCTAGGTTTTATATTCCTTATATATTTAGGAATATCTCCCTATATATACCCCTACTCCCCACCAATTGTAATTGTCATACTTTGTAATTTCTTCACTTGAAGAGTGGACGTAGAGCTTACGCTTGAACCACTATAATTCTTTATGTTCTTGTATTTTTTGTTAGTTATTTGTGTCGCAATTGCTTCAATTCACAACAAAATCAAACCATGAATATCTTCTCATGGTGAAAAATGAATTCATCGTGGATTAAAACATACAAACATGGGAGCCACGAGGAACGATAAACAATTGCAATTTAATTAAATTAGATAATCATGCAAATAATTGAACACAATTATTTTCCAGATAGAGCCACATATTTGAACCTAGCTTTGATACCAATTGAAGAAATTATACCATGAACCGAAGTTCACATAATTTAATTGAACCAAGAATCTATGTGGATATCTAATCATACATAAATTATTTCCTAGTATGCTCCTATCTAATACATAATTTGTCATGCCGAGATTTTATCAGATTACCTTTCCTCTGTGGAGTCTGCAAATCAGCGCATAGGGATTGAAACCTTTGAATCCCCATGCTACAAATTTAATCTTGCAGAATAAAGATTAAATGACTCCGATTTTAATTGATAATTAAAATTGAAATAATGAAAGAGGGTAGAAAAGAATCCCCTTCTAATTTGTTTCCCTCGCTCCAATTCGAAAATCTGGTGAAAACTGCTACCGGATTACATCAAGGATAAAAATCAGATTTCTTAGATTCTTCTCTCTTGTGGCCGCACTTCAGCTCCCTACAAATCTTGTATGTTGAACTACATCTTATGATCTGAGTTGTGGAGCTCAAGGGGCATTTATAATAAGATTCTGAATCCTATTGGGCTTTGAGCTTTTCATGTGCCAGACCAAAGACTAGTATGCAAATAATAAATAGGGCCTTTAAATTAATTAATCTTCATATTCAACCCATAATATAATTAATTGAATAGTATTGATTCATGTCTCCAGAGAATCAATACTGATCTACCCATTTATTTTCTTGTTATGAGGAACGAGTTGCATAGACTCGGTATATCCTCATATTTAAGGTTACAAACATTAATTAATTAATTTAAGCTTTGACAAACTTATAAATTAATTAATATCTTTTATGCCTAAGTTGTACCATTAAAAACATAGACAACGCGACCATCCACGTCGTCTATATTAATATAGACAATGTGGTTACCTCGCGTCGTCTATATCAATATAGACAACGCGGTTTGCCGCGTTTTCTATTGCCGTCTATTTTTTTTACTACGCAGCTATACTTTCACGCTCTCTATTACGATATAGACAACACGAATAAGTATTCGGGTTGTCTATAACTGTATTTATTGTAGTGTCTCCATCATAGCATCTCAAATTATTCGTGTTGTCTATATTACGTTGTCTATAACATTATTTGTTGTAGTGTCTCTATCATAGCATCTCAAAGTGTCACATAACTTTGTATATACTTGTGGACCTTTCCTTAGGCATTAGGTTCCGTCAAGCCATCAAGATCAACCGATCTTAGTTAGCTCCTATCAATACGTACCAGCATATCTAGCAGCCAAGATAAGCTACTTATTACTGAATATGCTGCAGCTTATACTAATAATTCATCTTAAAACCATGTCTGCTGTGAAAATTATTTATATCTCGTTAGGTCAAGCGATTCACACGATCTTCCGTGAACTACTACACACCGTATGATCTTCGTATCGATGAGATAAGAGGATACTGTTGTTTGCATTGTACGTTTGTTCAACAAAAAGGAGAATTGTATCATTGTATACAAGACATTAATGATCACCAGTATATCAAACTAAACCGTTTACCGATATATCTATCATAATGCTTTGCAGTATACAAAACCTAACAAGACTCTCCCTTATAACAAGTCAAAGTAACATACAAATTGACATATACTTCTAAACCTTTATTAGTTTTAAGATTCGAGTCATGAGATCTTAGTTTGCTTGTCGGAGAAAGTATTGGAGATTTTGAAATGATTTTTAATTCAATCTTAAGAAATATTTTAAATTTTGTTTATGTTTTTAACTCATTTTATTTTTCATTTCAATCCCTTCGTATTGAACTCCCCATGTCAACATTTTCTAACCCGAAAAGTTATTTTTCAAACCAAAAGTAAAAACGTCATACACATTACTTGATTGCTTGCAACTATAAATAAAGAATAAAATTAAATAAAATAAAGAAGGATAACTAAATTGTAAGAGAAAATGATTTGCAAGAAGCCAAAAATCCTCTAACCTTTGTATTTCACCAGCAAAAAATCTTTATTTTAATTTAAATTGAAGCCTATCTTTTATTAGATTTAATTGATCTCTTCACTTGTTCTTGAGCTTTTAGACCACCAACATCTGTGAACATTTAAATGTGGTCACTAATAAAATAACAATATATAATAATAATAAAAATAAATGAAAAATACTTTAAAACATTTGATCACGGTGGCTCTGCAAACAACATCGATTATCTGACACATGTTCGCTGGCATGATATATTGATATCTGTATTTATCATTTGTTTTTTCTTCTATTTTTCTTTTTTCTTTCTTCTGTTTTCTTTCGTTCTTTTCTTTTTTCATTTCAATGTTGGGTATTTTTTTTCCTTCTATTATTATTTCTAGAACTATAATATTAATTCAAATATATAAAATAATTTACAAAAATGTAAAACCAAAATAAAAATTGAAAATTTTCAAAATGTAATATAAATTATATATATTTAAATAAATATTGAAATTATGTTCTCCATGATTAAAGCCTAATATTCCTATAGTTTCATACACTACAAAAAATCATGTTCTAATTATATGTATTTGAGTTTTGACAATTTATCTTTTATTTTGTATTAATTATCGTAATTTTTATTTGTCGAGTAAATTATAAAATTCTCGTCCAAAAGTTGTATCACGAAGCTCATCACGCTCTTCAAAAAAATAGGCTTCAAAAAGTTTTGATTGAGCACATATGAATGAAATTCACTTCTTGTAATTGAATAAGTACTTTATAATTCATGTACTTGTAATTTAGATTTTCATGTGTTGTATTTAAATTTTGTTATTCTATTTTGTATTAATTATGGTAATTATTGTTTGTCAAACAAATTTTGAATTCTTATGCATAATTATTTAATGACAAATAAAATAATTTTTAAGTTTTATATTATATTAGAAGAGAGAGAAATTAATATTTTAATTAAAAATTTAAGTTGGATTGAGGTCACGATAGGAATATAAAAAATATTAAGCTATAGGTTGAATAAAGAATGGAATTTTTTTTATTATTTATTAAACGAGTGGGTCACGAATAGATCTCTATTGGGAATAACATTATGAAAGAACATAGACCTTCAATTATGTTTGTCTTTTTTAAATTGAAATATTCACATCCTTAATTGCTGTCTGGTTACGAAACTGGTTACGAAACTAATGTAATTTATTCAATAAGCAGTGAAAAAGAAAAAGGTTAAAAAACACACACAAATAAAGCTATCCTTTCCAAAAGGATAGCTTATGCAGTTTTAATTGTTAATTTTAATGACATGTATATATCATAAAAAAATGTTTAAGTATAATTTAATATATAACTCAGTACAATTTTACAACCAGTGAGTGATGAATAATATTTTTAATTAATAAAAAATAAAATATTAGAATATAATTCGTTAAAAAAAATTAAGATATTTTTTTATAATTGATTAATAAAAAATAAAATAAAATAATTTATAATTTACAGCTTGTCGAGTAAATAATTTATGATTTTCCTTTGAGTTGGTCTCCTGAGAGACGGTCTCACTATTTTTTATTGTGAGACGAATCAAGATCCATACTCATATACTAAAAGGAACCAACCGACACCATCGTTCACCGCCCCCTCACACACACACCCCTTCTCTCTCTTCCTTCTCCTTCTCTCAAATCACACCCCACTCATCTCCCCGTCGCTGCCGCGCCGCTTATGGATATCTGACGGAGGCCGGCCAAACCTCTTCCTCCTTCCGCCTCTGCTCCCTCCGTCGCCGATCACCAGTCATCATCCCCTAAAGCATCAGATACTCTCCTGCTCCCGCTCTAGCTTACCAATGACATTTTCTTTAGGGTCTTTTTCACAGTCGCATACTTCCTTCTTCACCGGTGGCGCTACAATATCCAGAATTCCACTCCACTACACATAGTCATTTAAATTTAAAATATAGGAGATAGAGTAAAAATAATTTAAAATGAATTACATCATTTAAATTAAATGAATACATCATTTACAGTAAAAGAATACATCATTTGAGAACAAAAAAACTTAATGGCTGAATACATCATTTATAATAAAGGAATACATCATTTGCGGTAAATGAATACATCATTTAAAAAGGAGTTTAGCAAGCTGGCGCGGAAGTGCCTGTATTTGAATGGGAATAGCAGGCCGACGAAGAGGGAAGTGGCAGCGGAGTTAGAAGAGACTCGAAAGATGAGAGAAGGATCGGTTTTGGAATCACAAAACGTAAACCCAGAATTCCACAAGATTTAAGTGCAAGAGATGATGTATGATTCATAAGGTATGAAGTTTCATTAATGTTGGACAACACAACATTCAATTCAATTTCCACCATTGCAGAATTATCGACAGCGGAGTAGTAGCATAGTGGCAGAGGAGGAGAAGGTGGTGGTGTCGCAAGAGGTGGAGGAGAAGTGGAGCTGGAGAAGGCACAATTTATGAAATAAAAGTTGGGGAGGAAATTTGCGCTGCAGGAAGGAGTAGGAAATTGATTTATATTCTGGGAAATATTCATTAAAAAAATATGAATAGAATTAAGTCCATTTTACAATTAAATATGATGAGACCGTCTCTTCACTTTGACTTTTCCTTTTGATTAATTGCATTTTTTTTTTTTGAGGGATTTTGATTAATTGCATTGAATCAAAAAGTCAATGAAAAAAAACCTATATTTTACTTTTTAGCCCCTTGTTAATTTTGCTCTGTCAAACCAGGTTTTATTTCCATTGAACTTCGCCGAATCATCAAAGGAAACCGATTCCCCATGCGGGTTCCACCGCCATGAACCGCCGTCTCACCTTCCAAACCTCCTTCGTTTTCGTTGTGCTTTCTTACCTGGCATACCGATTTCCCTACCGCAGCCTTAACTCCACTCCATCAGTAGCTGCACCGGAGGATTTCACCGCCAAGAATCATATTATCCGATTTCTTCAATACAAGAAGGCGCATGACCTCCAGGAGTATCTCGAGCGCAATGTGAAATCCAGCGGCTGGAAATGGGTCGATCGGCGAAACCCGGCGGCTAGGTTCCCCACGGATTTCGCCCTCGTGGCGATCGACGAGCGCCGCCGGGAGTTTCTGATCGGGGAGTTTGGAAAATTGGAGCTCGTGAAAGATGTTTGCTTGGATATGAGCTATCAAAGAGGGATTCTCAATCTTGACGAGAAAGGTGGAGTTGGCGCTTTTGTGGATGGGATGAAGAGGCCGGGCAAAATATTCACTGCCATGTCGTTTGACGAAGGAGAGAGCGCCGGCCTGTGGAATACTAGCAGTGGTTGGAGGCGGAATCTGATGATGCAGGTCGCCCTTTTCTTTTTCAAATTTTTATGCTTCATTTGTTAGGTGAGAGCGAGTTGCTTTGCAGTAAGTGAACAGATTCATCTTTAGGTTTGAATTATTAATCCGATCAGTTGGAAAACTAAGAAATGATAAGAACAGACTCAAAATATAGTTAAATCTTTGATCCATTAAGGTGATATATGTGTGAAATTCAGTATTTGACCTGCATTCGGCAGCAAAAGCTGCCTTTAATTGTGTTTGTGGTGATTTAAAATCCTTAATTGTGCCCCATTTTTTTTAAAAAGGGGAAATGAAGATCTTATTGACCATATTCATGACTATTTCAACTATTCACACTATTATTTATGTTGAAATGTTATGCATATAAGTTTGGAGACCTAACAGACCCTAAAACCATAGTTATCACAACAATCAACCCCCCTTTCAAATCAAACGTCCACGGCCAACACGCTCTGAGTGGCAAGCGATTCCAAGGCCCACATCCATGTGGCAATGATGGGAGGCAAGACCATGAGTTAGACGTGGCCGGAGGAGTGCGGCTGTTGTTGGTGCATCAATGGCAGAAACATCCGCAGGTCGGACCAAATTGCTATAAATGAAATTACCAAACTCGCAAGAACATGCTCACAAGCGAGTAAAGATTAACCTAATTAGTAATTAGGGGACTTAAATACCCCACTAAACCATATCCTAAAATAACTCAACTAACTATAAACGAAATAATTAAACAAAACAAGTAAAATAAATTAAACTTTTCCAACACTCATAGATGTAGGCTCGTTTCCTTTCTACCGTTGATACACCAACAACGGTCACGCCCTCAGCCACCCTTTTTCTCTTCGGCCAATATTCTTGTCACGACCTTCAGCCCACTCCTTGGGTAGCTTCTTGTCTGTGTAGGTCCGGGTAGCAGGTCAGATCAAATTGCCAGGCATATTAGTTAGGAACCCTACTTTATCCAAAACCATGATCAAGAGTTAAGGTTAAGGATTTACCTCCGCTTATATATCCATCCATAGTTTCATATGTATTCAATGTGAGATATCATAATATAAAACCAGTAATTAAGGAAAGTACATAGATGCAAGAAAAACATCCATTTGGGAAAAAGACATTCCAGACATTAGAATACACATTCTTCATATTTGGGCTTGTAGTTCACTAATTTCAGATTAAAATTTTTAGTGTAGCGATTCCTAGTAGTGGGGACTAATACTAATAAGCCATCTCATAGGCATCAAAAGAGTTCTTTTTCATCCTCCATCCATGTCAATTAGTTGTTAATATGAATGTTCTTGACATGTCCAGTGTTTCGGACTGGATAGATAGCTGCAGTTGGGTGGAAAGGAAATGTATTTGGGTATTGTGCCATGCTTTGTCAAAGTGAACCCTGCCATTGAGAAGAAATGGACAAGAGATACAAATAAGCTAGAGGATGAGGATGAAAGGGGAGTATTACAAATAAGCTAGAGGATGAGGATGTAAGGGGAGTATCTGAAACGGGGATTAGGAAAGTAACAAATGATGTTTCTTAAGTAGTATCTATTTTATTTATTGATTTAATTCTTTTAATTCAGAAGTCTGTTTCATTCAAGTTAGCAGTTGTTTAAAAATTGTGAAATAAAATATTGATAATCTTCTCTTAGAAAGAAAAGAGTGTAACAATAGTGCTTCTAATGTAAACGGTTGACCAATTGAGTGCGATAGAAGTTCCATCAGTAGTTGTTTTATACCATCTTTATCATGTCATACAACATAAAAATGTATGTTTTAGTTCACCTTATCAGCATATGAGTAACGGAATCTGGATATATGCAACACATCTCCTCATTGCTTTGGTTAGAGAGTGCAAAATGCTTAGCTTGCAGTAGTTTAAGCATATTTCTATGTTTCTGTACAGTAACGTTGTAGATGATTATTGAACTATTTTGGATTAAATGCGATTTGAGGCCTTCAATGAGTTTATTGTTCCCTCTAGTTATCATGTGACCTTATTTTCCTTCACAGTTATACTCTCTGTTTTTGCAGAAATCTCAAGTCACCTCCTTGTTTGGAGCTGAGGCTCTCTGGTCAAAGGGGTATACTGGAGCTAAAGTGAAAATGGCTATTTTTGATACTGGGATTCGTGCAGATCATCCACATTTTCGTAATATCAAGGTAATTTTTCTGATAGAAAAAAGCTGTCTTGAAGTGTTCATTTTTTTCCTTCTGGTTTAGTTGTAATGGTTAAGCCATTTCAGGAGCGCACGAATTGGACTAATGAAGATACTCTAAATGACAATCTTGGGCATGGTACATTTGTGGCTGGTGTTATAGCTGGTCAGGATGCAGAATGTCTTGGTTTTGCCCCGGACACTGAGATCTATGCTTTCCGGGTGTTTACTGATGCACAGGTAATACTTATTGTACTTATATGATTTCTTGAAAGGTATACCACTTTTGAGTTTAGGCCTATGGTGGTAATTGAAGCATCTATGCTCAATCAGATTTAGCATAACAGTTTTGTTGACTAGCCTATGGTCTTTTTTCTATGGAACAGTGAATGCTCTCAGTGCACCAAAGATTCTATTTAGATATCATTGTGATTATTAGAGAGATGAATCAGATGATCACATGTTAAAAAGTAGTAAGATGTAAGGGTAATGTGCAGCTGTAAGTCACTGATAAGATTTTGAAGTCCCAGTGCTTTATCTTGTTTAGAATACTTGAACTATCTCAGTCTTATTAATCTGCTGTACTATGCTGATGCAGTATTTTCTGTACACAAACCATTGCAACAAAGTGAATTGTTTAGTTTTGTCACAGTAAATTGTAGTTATTCAATCAGCCTTAGTATATATAAAAGGGAACATGCTGTAAGTTAATGGAAAATTTTTGAGGCCCCAATGCTTTATCTTGTCATTTTTTTCTTTTTTAGAATATTTGTATTATCACAAGTCTTATTAATCTGCGGTACTATGCTGGTGCAGCCTTTTATGTACACAAACCATTGCAACAATGTGAATTGGATAATTTTCACAGTTAATTGTAGCATGTTATCAATCAACCTCAGTCTATATGAAAAAACATGCTGAGTACGTTTGGAAATTAGAAATGTCTCTAGTTTGATCCCAGCAGATCATGTAATAAGAGTTTGGTCCCTGCAGATCATGTAATAAGAACTTGCAGTTCTCTGCACATGGATTCTTTTCATTCTTCACCTGAAATATATTTAGTATGTTTATGAGAAACCTCTTCTCAGCTTATTGCAGGTTTCTTACACATCCTGGTTTCTTGATGCATTCAATTATGCTATTGCAACCAAGATGGACGTTCTGAATTTGAGCATTGGCGGGCCTGATTATCTGGATCTTCCTTTTGTTGAGAAGGTGTGGCAGTGATGATCTAAACAATTTTGTAATTGTTTCGTTTGATCAAAGTTAACTTTATACATACCACTCTTTCTCTTGCTTCTCCCTCCTTTGGCCTTGTGATATGTGATTTGGTACTAATTTGTTGGTTATGTGCTCTTAGTTTGTACATCTTGCTCAGTGTGTTGATTCCTATAGACTTATTAGTCAAGAACCTGCACTCCCTTTTTGAAATAAAGGCTACTGCTATGCTTCTAAGGAATGGAATTCTAGATTTTTGATGTCTCTTACATTGAGTAAAACTCAGGCCAGAGACAGTGTCATTTGGTAATTCAACCCCAAGTGTCAATATATTTTTCTCTTTTTGTGCAAATCTCAGTTCGTAGGGTGTCCATTTTTATCTTAGAGAAATTACTTAGATTTGCTGATCTATCAGTCTTGTGCACAATGTCTGTATAGTAGTGCCTCTGATACTCTAAGCACCTTGTTAATTATCTGGAAGTTCCTCTGATGTGAAAGTGTCAAAAAGTTTTCTATGCAAGGTTACTGGTCTGTTGGGATGGCTTAAATCTTCAATGGGAGGTAATATCAAGCTATTTGTCCTTTCAAGCATAGATGCATAGAAGGAAGAAGCAGTTCCATTGATTCCTCTATCTCTTAAATTTTGTGTTGATTGCAAGGTTTTTGGAGATTTGCCTATTATTAATGCTTCTTTTCTCCCCTTTCATTTTATTGTTATACGATGAAGGAGCATATGAGGATTATGCAATATATATATATATATATTTTTTTATAAATTGGGTACACAATTTAAATAGGGATTTGGTGTCCCTTCTTATCCTCAAACCCATAACTAATTGGTCATAGGCAAAGCACTTTAACCATTGCGCTCTGAGGTCAGGGATGAGGAATATGTACTTTGAACAAATTGAATGTAACAGTACATGTATTTGCCGTACGTGTTTGGTTATAAGAATGTGTACAAATTACACTTTGCCATATTGACTAAGATATGTAAAAGATGGTTGAAGGTTACGTATGGTATCAATAAATAAACATGATTGAACAAAAACATTCGCGGGGATTCTCAAACGCATGCAAATCTCTCCTTATACTGTTTGTTGTGTACAAGTCATTTTTATTGCTTTGATCTTCTTTTCATTTGCTCCACATTTAATTGATTCTATTATTAGTTTGGGTAAAGTTTTTCAAACCATAGGGTTAGACTGACCAATGTGATTTAAAAATCTAATAATCTTATCCAGTTTGGGACTTATCATGTGCTTTAGAGAGTAAAAAGAATTAGTGTATGCATTGTGAAATTCTGATTGCCCCATTTCATGCAAAAATGCTTCTTTAAGAAAGTTCATTTGGTATCATTTGTAATCATACCATGAAAACACTATTATCACAAAAGCTTAGACTTACGATTATCCTAAAGTGCATCTTCTTGTATGCATACTTTTCATCTAGGTTTGGGAAATTACAGCAAATAATATTATTATGGTATCAGCAATCGGAAATGATGGACCACTTTATGGAACTCTGAACAATCCTGCAGATCAAAGTGACGTTATTGGTGTTGGCGGTATTGATTATAGTGATCACATAGCATCATTTTCATCACGTGGCATGAGTACTTGGGAGATTCCACACGGGTATATTTTGCAACTGATTTTGTTTCCTCAATTGCAAGATAGTCATATGACATGTTTTGCCAGTTCATAACATTGATTGATTTGCATTTTGAGTGATTTATTTGCTTGTTAAGTATGTTTCACGAAATATGCATCCAGGCCTGAAAAATTACAATACGCATGACTGAGTTATTGCACCTGTTCTTTTTCATTAATTATGGAATTCTACCTGTACTTCGAAATTGAGATACTTGAGGTTCTTGTTGATGAAGTAATTCGCAGTTATTTTCTGCCTGAGAGTTGCTTTGTCTATGCTTCATCCTGTTTTTATTCTCTTATAGATTGACCCTTCTTGAATTGTCAGTTCTGGCTATTTGATTTTACTCGGGCTTGCTGTAATGTGGTAAAATCTTAATGACTAGTTGGTGGAGAGAGAGAGAGAGAGAGAGAGAGAGAGAGTGGGAAACATGATTTCCTTTGGTACCAGAAGGAAAAGAATTATGAAACTCCCTACTCATTAATTTTGTAAAACCTCATTCTAAATAGCTAATGAGAAGAGTATTTTGGATTAATAAAGAGATTCTTCATCTACAAATGGTGGGAGACATTCTTACTTCCTGATAAAAACTCGTAACTGAGATTATTTTGCTGGAAGCCATGATCTGTTAATAGTCACTTCTTTTAACAGGTATGGCCGTGTGAAGCCTGATGTAGTTGCTTACGGACGTGAAATTATGGGCTCCAAGATAAGTACAGGTTGTAAAAGCTTGTCAGGAACTAGTGTGGCGAGTCCTGTAGTTGCTGGAATAGTTTGCCTTCTAGTTAGTGTTATTCCTGAAAACAAGAGAAAGCAGATCCTTAATCCGGGCAGTATGAAGCAAGCACTTGTTGAAGGGGCTTCCAAGCTATCTGGTCCAAACATGTATGAGCAAGGAGCAGGCAGGGTTGATCTGTGAGTACTCTTGAGCTATTTCTAATAAGGTGCATTCTTATATCATATATTGATTCTTATATTGTATAATGTCAGATTGGAGTCTTATGAAATTTTGAAAAGCTATAAACCTCGAGCAAGCATATTTCCTAGTGTCCTAAACTATATGGATTGCCCCTACTCGTGGCCTTTCTGCCGTCAACCCTTGTATGCAGGGGCGATGCCTGTGATCTTTAATGTTACTATCTTGAATGGAATGGGTGTAATTGGTCGCGTTGATGGTCCTCCAATTTGGCATCCTGATGGTGAGCAAGGTCATCTTCTTAGCATTCACTTTACCTATTCCGATGTTATTTGGCCATGGACTGGTTACTTGGCACTTCACTTGCAAATCAAAGAGGAAGGGGCGCATTATTCTGGTGAAATAGAAGGCAATGTAACTGTAAATGTTTACAGCCCCCCTGGCCAAGGAGAAAAGGATCCTCGAAAAAGTACTTGCATCCTTCGTCTGAAACTAAAAGTTGTTCCTACACCTCAAAGATCTCAGAGAATCTTATGGGACCAGTTTCATAATATCAAGTACCCACCTGGCTATATCCCAAGAGATTCCTTGGATGTTAGAAATGATATCCTTGACTGGCATGGTGACCACTTGCATACGAATTTCCACATCATGTTTAACATGTTAAGAGATGCGGGATATTATATTGAAACTCTCGGTTCTCCTTTTACTTGCTTTGATGCTAACCAATACGGGACACTTCTGCTGGTAGATCTTGAAGATGAGTACTTTGTCGAAGAAATGAAAAAACTGAAAGATGATATCATGATTAGTGGTCTAGGTCTTGCTGTTTTTGCAGATTGGTACAATGTGGACTCTATGATGAAAATGAAGTTTTTTGATGATAATACGAGAAGCTGGTGGACTCCTGTCACTGGAGGTGCAAATGTTCCTGCTCTAAATGATCTCTTATCTCCATTTGGAATAGCTTTTGGAGACAAGATCCTAAATGGTGATTTTGTTATTAATGGGGAGCAAAGTCGATATGCATCTGGAACAGATATTGTCAAATTCCCAGAAGGTGGTTACTTGCATCGTTTCCCTTTCTTAGATAGCTCAGAAAGCGGTGCTACTCAGAATGTTCTATTGTCTGGTATGAGCAAGGTTAGTTGTGAAGTTGTACTAAAATCTTACCTATTGATAAAATATAGTATGAATATTGTGGTAAATTTTGCTGTGCATGATTTATGCCTAGTACTACTTTGCTATGACACTTTTATTATGATTCCAATTGATGCAGGCAGATTCCCCTATTCTTGGTCTTGTAGAGGCTGGTGAAGGACGGATCGCTGTTTATGGAGACTCCAACTGTTTGGACAGTAGCCACATGGTCACAAATTGTTATTGGCTTCTCAAGAAAATATTAGATTTCAGTGCAAAGAATATTAGAGATCCTGTGCTTTTCTCTGATTCAAGTAGACAAGATAAAGCATTGCACCTGGATGATAACCAACTACCCTCTCGTAGAACAGATGTAAATTTTTCAGCCTACTCACAAGTTGTCAATAAGGAGTTGATATGTGGGATTGACTCCAGGTTTGAAGTTTGGGGGACAAAGGGCTATGATTTAAGTGTGAGGGGAAGAAACCACAGATTGCCTGGCGTTCCGGCCATTGATTTGGGTCTCAGTTTGAACTCTACACCAGAGATCCCAGTTAAGAAAATCCAATCAGTAAACAAGGATGGCAACTCCTTGGGGAACTCATACCTCGGTTACTTATATGGAGATGAAGTAAGAAGGAAGATATTTGACTAGAGTTACCTATTCTCATAATAGCATAGCATATATTTAGTACCTTAGGGAGACAAAGGGCTAATGTTTTTATTCAATCTCCATTGCAGCTCGATTTTCCAGAATTTGTCGCCAGTCACTGGGTTATACCTGCTATCATTGCAATTTTGGGTAAGAGACCATACTGGCTTGTGTGTGCATCCATGCGCATAATTTGTAACTACAAAAATGATGCTGTTTGCAGGTGTTGTCATGCTCTGGAGCTTCTGGAAAATTAGGCAGAAGCGTCGGAGGAGAAGGAAAGGTTCTTCTTATAGCCGCTCTGCTAACCCTTAATCTCCTGTTTACAATGAACCCTTCAAGTCTTAGGAACTCAATGTATTGCTACTTAAATTTTCCCTACAATCTAACGCCACAGCTCTTAAGATTTTTTAGTAGACTCATCTTTAAATTTCAGGTTTTCATTTGAAAATCATTCGTACTACCTTGGTTGCCAATGCCCTGGTGAATTATGTGAGATCGATTTTGAATTGAATGATTTTGCGCTCTATTGGTTTGATGTGCAAATTAAGTAGAGGCGGTTGAATGATTGTGTTCTTCATGAATTGGATATGTTACGCTTACGCCCAAATTTTCGAAAATAAAGGGAATTCAAGTATGTTTAATGGCAAATTCTCAGATGAGACGGTCTCATCATTTTTATTGTGAGACGAATTTAATGAAATGATGTGTTTCTTTATTGCAAATAATGTCTCACCATTTTTAGTGTGAGACGAATTTAATGAAATGATGTGTTTATTTATTGCAAATGATGTATTTCTTTGTTGTAAATAATGTAATTTTTAAAAATAAAATAATATATTTAATTTATTGAAATGATGTATTAAGGTCCGTTTCACGATAAAAAAAATGGTGAGACTGTCTTTCAGGAGACTAATTCATGTTTAATATATTCCTTTTAAAAAGAAAGTATGTTTAATATTAAAATAGAAGCAAAAATAATTCCATTATTGCACACTTACCCATATTGTCCTAACTTTTGACTTATCCTTGATTTGGAAGTTATCGAAATTGACATGATTTTTTTTTTCAATCAATGCTTTTCACATCCTTTTTAATGTAAGAAATGTTATGTGAATTAGACTATTTAAAATGGTTGAAATAGGATTTTTACAAAAACTTTAATAAATATGAAAGATGTAAAGAGAGATCGTTTTTCTTTAAGGAATAAATATTTCTTAATTTAGATTAATATGATTTTCTTAAGATGTAAAATCAAATTCTAAAGATTTTGAATTATTAAATTAAAAGACTTATTAAAGAAAGGGTGATTCTGAACATAGCTGAGAGAGAGAGCCTGTCAATTCAGTTAAGGAGTTGTCAACCTGAGAGAGAGAGAGCTCTCATATTTTTAAAAGTTGTTGGTCCTGAAATTAGAGAGTGTAATGTGCAACGGAAAGTGAGTATAGATTGCACTTGTTCTCTAAAACTGACTGAAATTCAGTTTCGGGTTTATGAAAGTAAGTTTTAAGCTCACAAAGTTATTAGTTAAGTTTCACAATTATACACTTCAATACTTGACTAGATATTGAAGGTTTCAAAGTAAGTTTTTGAAAACTAAGTATGCTGAAAAGTAAAGAAAGGAAATAAATGACAAATGATATTATAATGGTTCAGACTTAAAATCCTACTTCCACTCTTCCGAACTTAATCGGGAATTCACTAAGTTTGGTACAAGCCTCCTTACGATCTATGAACAGCCCGTCGACATTCCGATCTTCGGTTTGCTGTTGTCACTCGCCTAAGACCTCCTTGCTGACTTAGTCTTCAGGTTGAAGTGAGGACGCACTCCGCCAACCTTCTTCCTGGAGGTTGGATGTTTGCACATTCTTCCCAGAACTCAGCTTGGTAAGCAGATGCCCGTAAGAATCAGTATTCCAGAGTAGAAAACTGACTGCTATGAATATTACTTGGAAAAGTAATATTCACCAAAGTACAGCTTCAGCTATAGAGGTTCAGCCTCGTGCTTATAAACAGAAACTACCAGCTCGTAATCTAAAAAACGAGTTTAGCAACAATAAAGAGAAGTTTTTGCACAAAGGTCTGCGACTTTATCCAATGAAGTCACGTGCAGCTGTTCGCACATAACCGGGGCAAATACCCGCGGTTTAGTCAAAAAGTCAAAGACAAAACTCACATACACAAGCACCTCCTGACATTAAGCATCATAATAGGAAGCATTACTTTAAGAGGAATAACAAATTGCATTGAAAGAATCTGTCAAGGTGAAGGTGACTCAAATGCGGAACCCAAAAGGATCCCTTACTAGAACTGACTTCAAAGAATCCACAGTTAATCAAATATTAATGGCATAACCTTTGTAAGACAAGGGTTTTCCGCATTGAGTCTAGATGAGTGAGAGGGTTCTCGCAGAGCTTCAACTGAAAATGGAGGACACATTGGAAGGAGGGGAACTTCAAGTTATAGAGGCACAACCCAACTGATGAATGTTGTGATTGTATATAAAAGCATTATGATTGATATATTCGGTTTGTTAATATACTGATAATCATTATTGTATATATATAACAATTTCTATATGTTAAACAAGTATACGATGCGAACAATTATATTCCATTAACTTGCGATAGGGAGATCATAAGGTGTGTAAGAGATCGCAGAAGGTCGTACGAATCATTCAACCTAGTGAGATAAAAAATAGTTATCACAGCTGAGATAGTTTCAGTAATATACTGCTAGTTTAGGTTACAGTATATCCGGTGAACGTGGCTTATCTTGGCTGCTTTGATATACCAGTACATCCTGATGTATTGATAGTTACAACAATGAGATATGCCATTCGAGTTGATATATGAATGAGCCGAGATCTCAGATACTTGGAATAATCTGAAACCTCATTGAAGGGTAAGGGGCATACTCAGATTGACCTCAATTTAACTTGCTATGGTGGAGAGTTTTACATGTACTCGTATATTTGTATCTTGGGTGATGGTGATTTGGGTATGGCTTGCTTATGTAGAATATAGGTACCTATATCCATTTGAAGGATGAGGACATTCCCCGAGGAGCTCATGAAGTCCTTTATGCTAAAGTCCTGCATGCTGAATCCATAATTTAAGCATAAGTGAAAAAGGTTGAGTGGTACTACTTAGGAATAAAGAAACTAATAAATTGTAGCTATTTTCATATGCTAAATTACTTAATGAATGACTGAAACCTTAAACATGGGGACTAACCAAGTTTGTGCAACCCTCGTTCCTAATAACGTGGTAATGAGGGGGTAAATTATCATTAATTCTCTAGTGGCATGAATTAATATTCATTAATTAATGGTGTTCTAGGTTGAACAAAAGGATATTAATTAATGGGAGACCCACTTTATTATTTGGCTTTGATCCATAGTCTGGCCCACAAACAGCTCAGAGCCCATTAGGGTTAGGGTTTCCATAAACCATAATTCTATATAAGGCCTCCACCTCTCAGATCTACATACAACACAACACATTGTACAACTGCATATTACAATAAATTTTTTCCATAAAACTGAGGAGAGGCTACAACGGCTCATACCGTGAAGAGATGTTTGGTTATTTCATTCAGTGTAATCCGGTAGAGGATCCTCACTGAATTTTTGGAGAGCAAGGGAAACAGATCAGAAGATCAGATTTATAGGAACACCGCAACTGCAATCATAGTCGACAAGAGATTGAAATTACACTCCGGTCTTCCTTGATACTTCTACATAATTAAATTAATAAGAGCATGCATAGGATCTGTTTTAATTGATTTAAGTCAGTTATTTATCTTGATATCCAAAGATCGGTTCAAGGGAGTAAATAATTTAAAATGACGATTCCATTCGTCAATTGTAAACTCAGTTCTTGCAATGAAAAGCAAAAATTGTTCTAACTATAACTGTAAAAGTGTCTCCACTTCTTGATAGCCACTAAAAACTCAGTTCTATGTGAGAGAATTAAGACGAAGAATTTGCAACTGATGGATGTCTTAATTATCTCCTACAATTACTTTGTAGTTGCAGAGACAACTAAGTCCCAACTCTCAGTAAGTATGTTTGTATACCATATATGAGATAAGTCAAATGCGTACATATTGTAATTAATGCTTTTAGTATACAAAACCTAACAACTGGGAGGTGTCCTCCTACCACAGTCACGATGCTAGTCCGAGTAGGGCATGACCCCTAGCATGTCAGCATCATAGTGCACTAACCCATGATATCTCTCTTTTACTACCAGGGTATGATCGTTAAGGCACGCAGAATGCATAGCCAAAAGCCATGTTAAATACGTTTAATGTTCTTCTCTAAGTGGAGTTCCCCCACAGAGAGGCAAATAACAAACACAAAAAGTAGGCAATGACAAAAGAGTAAAAGCGAAAATATCATTTATTTCATGCTTGATTTGTTTTGAAAATAAACATCATTTTGTTTTAGTTTAGCCCACAATATAGGGGTAAGAAAGCCCACCTACTAGGTGCGGCAAACACTACGTCATTCTAGTTGACAACCTTTTCCTCACCCTTTTCTATAAAATAAGGAACCTAAATAAGTCCCCAAGTTTTAATAGATTGAGATATCTATAATCTGACACATCAAAGAATTCTAGACTCTTAATCATTCATGAACTTTTCAACCTTGAGGCATCGAATGTAGGATATGAAAGAATAATTTATCGATTTGGTTTGACAGACAAGGAATTCAAACATTGATGATACAACTCGTGATTTAATATCGAGCATTATGAAGTTCATCATTCAATTACATTGAACAAGTACAACACTTCGTCTATTGTCTTAGCATTGCATCAAGGATTATGATTCAAAGAAGTTTCATAATCAATTATGAATCGAGGTTCAATTGATTTGAGAGTATAAGAACTCATCAAATGGTTTCAAGACATGTCAAAAGATACAATATAGATAGTTTTAATCTCGGATACAAATCTAATCCCAATAGGATTTTGATGTTCAAAGTTTAACAAGTTCGATTCAATAATTGGCTTCAAGAAAAGTTTAGATTATAAAATATCATATCAAACAATGGAAGTTGGTTCGAAGCAAAAAGTTTTAAGGAGAACAAGAAAGAAAAGAATTGCTCTCCTTGTTGATCAATGTAAGAAAGGTTGATCGAGATAAAAGATAGGTTGGATCGAATCAATGAAGTAATATTGAAAAAAATAAAAATGAGTATGTGTCGGTCGACAACGTGTCGACTGAAATAGATTGCCTCGACTAATATGAATGCATTGACCAAAATGAAATGGTGTCGATTGAAATGAATATTTTATTCAAAATTGATCCGTGTTGACTGAAATAAAATGGTGTTCGTCGACATGAAACGTGTCGACCGATACAGAAGTGTGTCGATCGAGATGAGGGGTAAATGTGTGAAAATTAAGCAAGGGCTCCACATCGATCGATGTGGTCCACGTTGATTGATGCAGGCTTGCCACATCGGCCGATGCATAACTAGGTCAACCGAAACAGAGGCAAAAATTGCCTTTGGCGCAAAAATGGGATTTTGGCTTAAACGATTATTTGGGCTCATCCAATCAATTTCCAACAACACCAAATGGTTTCTAAATTTATATAATGAGTCTAGGCATGATTCTAAGCATAAAACTATGATAGAATTGAAATAAATGCTCAACATTTCAAAATGGAGCCAAAATCTAAAAAATATTCCAAATGATCACAAACTCGATTCCTAGGCTATCATACGGTTTCTAGGCTCAATACATATCATGCTAAACATGCATACGTGCTCAAAAGCTCAAAAACAAGTCTAGAATCTCATAATTACAACTAGGGAAAAATGGCAAACATGCTCATAATCGAATGTAAACTTGATACGATTTAGGTTACCTCTCGAAGACACTAATATCACGTAGTCTTGAAGATTACTTGAGTTTGGCTCGATCACAACCTCTTAAAATAATTTTGCCGAAGCTTCCCAGGAGACTTGCCGAAAAGTAGTTGGAAGGATATGTGGAGAAAATGGAAAGTGTGGAGTGAAAGAGAAGTTTTCTATACATTGCAATGAGCAAGGGTAATTTCGGTATTATTGAAATTCAAAAAGTTAAAGTAGTTGTCATTAGCGCTTGTCCCATCGGTCACTTTGACATCAACTCACGTCAACCCCGCGTAATTTTTACAGGAGATCGTAATATTCTATCGATCTCTAAAATTTATCAATCAATTTATCTCAATACAAAATGCCGGATCGCGTATAAATTTATCGAACTTCAATTAAATTAAATTCATTGATTAAGAACTTAGTTCCTCCGTTTAAAATAGAAATAATTGGGAATAATGTTCAACAAATACTTTTCCAAATTATATTGATCATGAAAAGCCTCGAATCAAATCTAATAACAAAATACTATTTCCGAAATTTCGATAAATACATTGAAATTTGCAAGGGGTGTTACAAATTTAATTGATGATCTATTATTTTCTACACAACCCGACATTTCCATATCAAGATTACATCGATCGATAAAGTATTTCAATTTCCAATAAAGATGATGTAGAATTGACGTAAGTTGATGTCAAAGTGAACGATAAAACAAACGAATGACAACAAATTTAACTTTTTGGCTTTTGGGTATTTACAAAAATGCCATCCACTTACTTCTATAATAGAAGTTCTATTTCTTTCACCACACTCTTCCTAATGGAATTATATACTGAAAGCATTATGATTGGTATATTATGTACAAGGTTTATTGGTTAATATACTGGGAATCATGAATGTTGTATGATCAACTCTTGTCTGAAATAACAAACATGTTTTGCAAACGCTCTTATCCTCTTATCTCGTCGATAAGGAGATCATACGGTGTGTAGTAGATCACGGAAGATCGTATAGATCATCTGAGCTAGCGAGATATAAATTGTTATCACAACTGAGACAGTCCCAGGATAGACTGTCGGTATAGGCAGCAGCATACGCAGTAATAAGCAGCTTATCTTGGTTGCTTGGTATGCTAATGTGGGGGTACGCATTGATATGACCTAAATTAAGATCGATTCCTTTGTCTGACATTAAAGGAATCTTGATCTTGGTGGCTTGATGAGATCCTAAGCCTAGATGAAGGTACAAAAGTATACACAGATTGTGTGTCACTTTGAGATGCAGTGAAAGGCTTTAGTCGAGCTTATATATCTATATCTTGGGTGGTAGCAATTTGTGTATGAATGTCTGGTACTAGAACTAGGTAACCACATCTAGTATAAGATGGTGACATTCCCTGAGTAGCTCAAAAAGTTCGTTATGCTAAAGTCCTGCAGACTGATTAAGTTCAAACATAAGTGAAAAGGGTTGAGTGGATTAGCTCAGGAATATAAGATGTTAATTAATTAAATGGTTTGTCAGAGCCTAAATTAATGAATGCCTGTAACCTTAAATGTGGGGATATACCGAGCTTATGCAACCCGTTCTTTACCACGAGGTAGCAAATAGGTAGGACAATATTGATTCTCTGGTGGTATGAATCAATATTAATTAATTATATTCTGGGTTGAATACGAAAATTAATTAATTGACAGACCACATTTGCTATTTGCATACTGGTTCCTGGTTTGGCCCATGAATGCTCAGGCCCATCTAGAGATCAGAATTTCCTATAAATAGGCATCAGGTTCTCATAGCACAACACACCACAAGATCATAAGTTGCAAAACAGCAGACCAAGATTTGGGATCTGTGATAGGCTACTAGATCTGAGAACGAGGAGAAAATTCTACTTCTCGATCATTTTCTACTTCTCTCTCTTCAATTTCAAAATTAATTGTTAAAATTTCATAGATTTAATTCCTTCATCTTATAGGAATAAATCTTGTTGCACGGGAAAGAGGATCAAGGATCAAATCTCTGCGCATCGCGTTCTTCAGTTTCTACAGTCCAGGTATTCCGCATAAACCATCTTATGCATATTCAATAGGAGCATGCTAGGATCAATCATAGACATCGTAATTATTCTTGATATCCAATTATCGATCTGCGCTTATATGGATTTAAGTGATTCAATTGACGAAATTTAAAATCCCTTCAATAGGTATCAGAGCTAGGTTCATTTAATTGGCACTATTGGAAAAAATAGGATTGCCTATGATTATGCATGATTATTATTATTGAATTGTTATGGATGAATGATTTTTGGATTGTATGGTTTTTGTTCCTCGTAGTTCTCGGGTTAATCTGCCCTTTTATATGGATTTGTTTTTCACACACAAGATAAATCCTTGGTTAGATATAAATTCCAAAATTATAGTAGGATGTTATTCCATTGTAATTTTCAATTTTTATTTAAAATTGTAAAACGAAAGACGAAGAACACGCAAAATGAAGGATTGCACGATGCAGCGCGGCGGTGCACTACAACGCCGGCACGACAGGGGGCTGTGCATGGCGGTCGTGAAACCGCGAAGGGCAACGACAGTGGCGGACGCAGCAGCCAACGAGGGGCAAGGCAGCCAGGTGTGGTGGCACACAGTTGTGGAACCCTAGGGTTTGCCAGTTGCGGCACGACTGTGGAGGCAGTCGGCGAGTCTTCAGAGCGGCGTGCGGAGGTCGACGAAGAAGAGCTGCAGCGGCGGCGAACAGGCGCGAGGGCGCGCACGCATGACCTCTGCTCCTTGCGTGCATTTGTGGCGGCACTCTCTCCCTCCTCGGACAATGTTGACGATGGGAGAGCTGCTCGGGACGGGTATGGACGGCGATGGGGGTGGTTGCAGTGGTTGGCTGCGCGATTGCGTATGTTGCGAACTGTAGGGCTTGCACCCCGACCCTGCGCACACACTGATGCGGCTCCTGCACGCATTTTCTGGCAAGCAGCAACGACCAACGGCAAGAAGCAGGTGGTGACCAGCGAAGGGCGATGCCAGAGCAAGCCGGGGCGGCGGTGGGCAACAGTTGGAGAAGGCGGTGCCCAGGCTGCAACCCGTGCGGTTGTGATATGTGTATGAAATGACCAATTCATCGATGCATTTGAGTGATTATTTACGTTTATTTCACCCACATATCATGGGTTTTTGTTTGTTTTTGTTGTGTTGACATTGTGCATGTGAGGAAATGAGCATAAATCTCCATGTTTTGCCAAGTTTTGGTGAAATTTTGACCCATATTGTGCATAAGCCAAGGAAATCTCGACCCGGATAGAGTGAAGCGAGCAATAGAGGTGAAACAGAGCCAAATCTTGACCCAGACCCATCTGGGTTCGGTCGAGATTTGCCTCTGTAAGGAAGAGATCAACCAAACCCTACAAAGATCGGTCGAGATTTGCCTTTCAGAGGCAAATCTCAGTCGAGACTTCCTGGTCCCGGGTGAGATCTTGCAAATGTTTTTGGCAGTTTTTGAGTTCTGGTAAGTTCCAGGCGAGACCTGGGTCTGTCCACTTACTATATAAGGTGGAAACTCGAGATTGGCAAGGACTTTTTTGGCGAATTGGAGATGGTTATTCACTTCAAAAACATTTCCCACTCTCTCTAAACATCAATTAGGGTGGATCAAAGTCCAATTCCATCCAAGGGGTGAAGATATGAAGATCCAAGAGTAGATCAAGGCCAAATCAACAATTTGGGGGAAAATTCTATCCTATTTCTTCCTTGTAAGGATTTGCTTTGTTTTTGTAATCAATTGAACGAATCTCAAGGTATGAGTAGCTAGATTTCATTTGGATATTGGTTGAATGAAGCTTTGGATCATTTGATTGAATTGAATGTTTGTTTACCTTCACCTAATTAACTTCACACACTAGAGATTTTATCCTAATGAAATAGTGTAGGCATTAACCAACTATTTGTGTGTTAGACACCGAAATTGCAGTCAATACGCGGATCTAGGTGTTGTGAATAGTGTGATTGCATATAAGTATTGAACCGATCCATGTTCGGGGATAGCTTATAGGTCCAAAATCTACGAACCTTTTGGAGTGAGATTAGATTTGATAACGTAATAGTTTGAGCATTTAATCTCATCAACTTCTAATTCACCGATACTAAGGGGATTAGATAGTCTAGGGTGGATTGACCATTGTTAGGTGAATTAAAAGTTTGTTTGCAGCATTATATCCTTTCTTTGTTGGTTCATTGTGGATTTCAAACCAATATTCTATTTTGCATCAATTATTGAACTAATTTGATTTGTGCTTGATCTAGTGAGTGTTGGATTGTTTTCGGTTGTGATTGTGAGTATGATAATGATGATGTTGGTTAGTTTTGTTTCATGTTTGGATTTTGTTGCCTAGGTAGATACAATAAGTTTAATTCCTTGCCTACTTTAATTGCAAAACTCAACGACTTGATCAAACTTGGATATAAGTGCAACACACAAGTAGCTATTACTTTGGCAGGAGAATTAAGAAGATTCCGGATTGATATTTTTATTCTTGCATGTGCAAGAGATTTAGTTGACTTTGTTGATTGAAAATTTAGCGTATCAAGTTTCGGCATCGTTGTCGGGGACTTCAATTAGTAAGTTGCTAAATATTGGTGAAAGTGTACTGATTGTAGTCCAAGTGTTTGTTAAATTGTTTGTTAGATTGTTGAATTGGTATTTTTGAATTGTGCAAGGTGTTGCATGGTTAAAAGCTCAAAGGTTGGAAGAACGTCGGAGAAAGGAAGGCTTAGAAGAAGTGGAAGCCAATATGGAGAATCGACAAAGAGTGACTTCGGAGAAGTTGGATGATTTGGAAAGGCAAATAAATGAGATGAAAGCTTGTCTCAATGAAAGACAAAGACCGCGGAGGACACTTCGGAGTGTATTCGAAAAATGTCAGAAGGTAATTACCAATGACCGAAAGAGGAAAGAGATTACCGTACGGTGAATGTTGAAAAGGAATATAGAGGAAATGATTTGTGGAAAAGGAAATTGGAACTAATGCAAGAACAAATTAATTTTTTTATGAGGTCAAGTGGAAAGAGTGAGGCGGTGAATGAGAGAATGTGTGAGAAGGATGATTGGATACATGAGGAGACTCCAATGCAAGTATCGACCATTGCCAAGAAAATGAGTGAAACACATCAAGAGGAGAAAGCTTCAAAGGGCATAAAAATAATTTTGAAGAGGAGTTACAATGTGATCAATGAAGGCATGGGAGATAAATGTGTGGATATGGTGATGAAAATCAAGGAGGAAATAATGGACGATGTGGAAGAAAAAGAGGATATGGAAGAAATCTGAGGTGAAGAAACAATGGATGTTCAACAAGAAGAGCCCAAGAAGAAGGGCACCGAGGAAACGGTGAAGTTCATTGAATGTGTGAAGAATGGTGATGTTGAGATGCCTTCACCTAAGGAAGTTCAAATGGTACCGACATTGGCACAATTCTTAGAGAGGAAAAACCGACAATAAACGAAGAGTATCAAGAAAGGTTTCAATGGGGAGTTCTAATTTGAGAAATAGGCAAAGTTGAGGAGAGAATGGTACGTAAGTTGGATGAACAGATTGATGAGTTTCTTGTAGTGAAGATTCGTTTGGATGATGGCTCGGAGATCAAATCAAAGAAGGAAGCACCACCTTTGCCATTCGAGTTTGTCAAGACATGCAAACCTCCTTGGAAGGATGAGAGGGGTGCAAGGAAAATCTCCATGAACAAGTTGCTCCCGAGTAAGTTCCGATCAAGAGAGAAAGGTATATCCAAAATCCACAAGATTTTTGACAATGGATGAACACGGTAAGGTCGTCGAGCTACTGGCGTTAACCGAAGCGCTTGTTGGAGGCAACCCTACCATTTTTATTTATTTTGTTTTAATTCTATCCTAGATAGATTCCAATTTGTGTTGTGTAGGTAGAAGATCCTTTACTTGGTTTAGAGTGGATAATGGTGTCCCATGTGAGTTATTAATAGCTTGATTTGTTCTTTGGCAGGGTATACCATAGGGGAATAGAGCATGATGAGTGTGGTGTCTACCGCAAGCGTTCCTTGCAAACTTATTCTCACTTGACTAAGTTTAGGGGGTTGTGTCGGCTGCCGGTTTTGGTTTACTCTTCCCCTCTTCCTACCTTTCCTTCATCTACCTTGCTTTGAATAATATTGTTTCCCTTATGATTGGATATTGTTACATTTGGATTCAATATGGTTGTATTATATTTTTAGATTTGGATATGTTGGATGCTTGAATAATTTTTGATGGGTTTTGTATACTGAAAGCATTTATTATAATAAGTATACAACGGTTTATTTCTCCTATCTGTCAAACAATCTTACATGTATGTAACAATGGTATCCTCTTGTCTCACCGATAGGGATGATCATACGGCGTGTAGTAGATCGCAGAAGACAGTATGATCACTTGACCTAGTGAGACATGATCGATGCTAAATCTGCATACAAATTATAGCAAAGGGCAAATAAATTCATAAACAACCCAAGGGTTGGTCGATCCCACAAGGATAGTGCAACGAGGGAAAATCATGTACTGGATATGGTTTTCAGATCTTTTGTTTGGGCAAATCAAATTTGAGGTTTTTGGTTTTTTCAAAAGAAATAATTAAGGGGAAATTCAAATAATAAAAGCACAGATTCCAGGGAAATCTACCAATCTGATCAACTTGCAAGAATTAAATATTCAAACCCATGAAACACAATTTTGGTGAAAAACCTTTTATTTTGGAGTTAATTCCTTGGTCGGGCAATTAAAACCTAAATTACTAATTAGTGATCTATCTCCTATCGGTCTCAAAATACACCAATTAATCAATTTCATAAAGATCTAGATTTTCCTACAATTGAAATCTTCTTGGTCGGACAGATAATCAAAAGTATTAAAATCTCACTTCCTATTATCAATTTTCACCTCTCGGTCCTTCAATTAATAACAAAAACCTATTCCAATTTTCATCTCTCGATCCTTTAATTGAAAAATAGATTTGAAATAAAATCAAAGAGTTTAAACCAATACAAGGGTTTGAATAAATAAATCTAAACAAGCATCACAGATGGAGAAACCGTAGAACCTGTTTAGGGTTCTAGCCTAACATATTGAAGAAAAACATTGCAGGGAAAAATAAAGATTGCATTAAAAAGTAAAGGTTTAACAAATAAAGTTAAAGAGGAATTCTAAAGAAAACAGAAAATAAAGGTGTAAAAACTGTAAAGGGGAAAGAAGATAAAAAACTAAAAGAAAGGGTTTCAAAACTAAAAAGGGCTCATAATTCTGAGCTATTGAAGAGTTTATATAGTAGTAGGGTTGAGGCCTTGGATGCATATCTTCAAAAGGTATGATTTTTTGCTTCCAAATTGATGTATATCTTGTTCCCCAAGCAATTCTCGCCCAAAATATGTGAAAATCTCGCCAAACAAGTCTGTCTCGGCCGAGATGGCCCTTGCCACAGCCGAGATGGAGAATTCGGCCCGGCCGAGATGGCTTCATTTCGGTCGAAACAGAGACGTTTCCGCCACTTCCGACCCTTCTGCGCAGTCTCACGATTTTGGCCATAACTTTTGCATCCGAACTCCGATTGATCCGATTCCAGTTGCGTTGGAAAGATAACTCAAAGATATTTCAAATTATATGCTCCATTAGCTCAGATTCCATCGGTGGAAGAATTGGTGACTGTTTCTTTGAACATCTGCTGCTTTCGGTACGGGTTTCCATTGGATTTGGCCTAAAACCTGCAAAATCTCACCATGGCAAGCATAACACCCTCCAATATATACTCATGCTCAGTTTATTCAAGAAAACGTACTAAAATGCATAAAAGAAAAGAAAAATAATACAATAAGAGAGTAGAAAAACGAGCTTATCAAACCCCCCAAACTTAAACACTTGATTGTCCTCAATCAACAAAAGAAAGAATCAAAAGCTTAAGTAAAAGAGTAGTGCAATGCCTCACAAGATTCATCACATTAAAACTCGAAAATCTACTAAACATCAACATTTTTGAAAGAATCAGAAAATCTGTAAACTATGGAAGACTCACATGGGAAGTGTTTCGCTCATTCACTCAAGTGTTTACACTACAAGAAAAACATTGAACAACAACACTAAAAAGACAACACTTTTCGTTGAAAAGTGTTGTCGTAGACTAAAAAAGTGTTGTTGTAAATAAAAGTGTTGTCTTTTAGTAAAATAATACGCTAAAAGACAACGGTTCTACACTAGTGTTGTTGTTTACGTGTTGTCTATTATCGAAAAGACAACAATTGCTAAAAAATACTCTAAAAGACAACGGTTTTACACAAGTGTTGTTGTTTACGTGTTGTCTATTATCGAAAAGACAACAGTTGCTAAAAAATACGCTAAAAGACAACAGTTTTACACTAGTGTTATTGTTTACGTATTGTCTATTATCGAAAAGACAACAGTTGCATTTGTGTGTTGTTATTCTAACTTTTTTAAAAATTTTAGTGACTCTTATTTAATTGATAAAAATACTCTGTAATATTTTTAAGAGTTAAACATTACATTTGGTGTATTTAATAGTTTTCCCTATATTATTTTATACTTAATTTTTATTTTTATAAAAATAATAACTAAATTTAGGAAACAAGATAATTAAATATAAAATAAAACACCATTAGAGAGTAGAAGATTTTGTCCATATTTCTAGCTACTACAATAATAATTGTGCGTGGTAAAACCATCTTGCCGATAACCAAAAGATCATAGGTTTGAAATACCTTTGAAACATGTGGGTATGTGAATTTTAAATTAATAACTCAGGGGAATTAAATATGTTTAAATGATTATTCAAAAAAAATACATGAAGCGTTTAAAAAATACCTCGATTTTTAGACTATTTATAAAATATGAAATGAAAAAACAAATATGTGCTAATTTATGTAATTTAGATTAAAGATAATAATTATCATTATAAATGATATAAAAATTATATAATTTGTGTTTGTGGTTTAGATGGTAGAGCTCTCGCTTATAATGTGAGAGGTACTGGGATCAATATCCCACTTCTCCATTTTAATTTTTTTTTCATGTTGGAGAAAAGACAACGGTTTAAAAGACAACAGTTTTAAACCCGTTGTCTTTTTCAGAAACAACAATGGTTTCAAAATCGTTGTCTTTCAGTACCAGCTTACAACAACACCACTTACGACAACACTTCAAAATGCCCTACGACAACACTTTTTAACCGTTGTTATTTCGCTTTTTTCTTGTAGTGTTAGGATAATTATGAGATCACACACAAGTCATGAAAATCAAGTTCTACCATAGGCTTGCAAATAATCTCAATCTCCACTGCAAATATGTGCACACAAGTCTAAGATCAGAAAGGACTTTATTCAAGGTTGTAATGTAGGCTTTTGTGAAGGGTAGGGAAATATTTGGCCAAGTGACTAAAATCAATCAAGTAATCCTCAATCAATCAATCCACTTTCTATGAACATCTACCCAACTCCTTAGATTTCCAACACAACTCATGGCTCTTTTATTCTTTCTCTCTCCTTTTTTTTTTCGTTTCACACATCCTTTTATGCTCTAAGAAATTTCGATTATGCATTTGAGCTTATAAGGATTAAACACAACAACTATTTATTTTCTTTTTCTTCTTTTTCTAGAGCCCAACCTTTTCTTTTGCTTTTACCCTTATAATAATATCTTATCATTCTCAAACAAATCCCAACCCACTCTCATAGACAAGAGTTGATTCCCCTATTTATTTCCAACTCATAGACCAAGAAAGAAAATATCATAGGCTCAAAAGGGCTGACTAGGGATAACATTTAATTAGGACAGTGTATGGGAAAATAGGCTAAACAAAGATGGCCTAAAATCACTTCCTAAACCTGTGCACACTAGCAGTCTTGAAAGAGAAACAGAGCAAGTTCTAGAGAAACTCAAAATTGCAGACACACTCACAATCGAATTTCAGGCTCAAAAACTCACACTTAGGACAATTTTTCTTCCACAGTAAACATCAAATCATCATCTATCTCATGCCAACGCAAGTATCAAAACAAGTAATCATGCGGTATTCACATTCATAGGCATACTCAACCACTATCACAATCAACGCAAACTAAGTCAATCAATTCAAATCTTGCATTCTTGTCCTAGGGTTCAATCATGCTCAAATTCCCACAATTTCGCATTTTATTCAAAAAAATTTATTCATGCAGAAATTTAAATAAAACAAATAAAAGATAGAAAGGAGTTTCAAAACCCTTAAATCTTCATCCCCCCAAACTTATTCGAAAGTCAAAGAGAATAAGTTTGAAAGTCAGATTCAGAGTTCGAAACTGTACCTCAATTGTTGGCCTCAGACACCAACTTTTTATCCTTCATCTTCAAACTTTGACCGGCGTGGATTTTGAGCTGTTGGCACTCCATCTCGGCCGTGGCGAACATCATCTCGGCTGGGATGGAGCCTTCTTGTCGACCTCTGTCTCGGTCGAAGTGTCCCACGTCTCGGGCTTCTGTCTCGGTCGTGGCAAGCTCTGCCTCGGCCGGGACGTACTTTTTTTTTCAAAAGGAAAATAAAAACGTGAAGTAACAGTAATAAAAAAATTCGAAAATAATAAAACGAAAAGGGAAAAATTGAAAACACAATGGGTTACCTCCCATTCAGTGCCTTATTTACCGTCGTGGCTCGACTCAGCTTCCAGCTCACCAAGGCGGTCGAGTCCAGACTCGTCGACCCCTTGAATCTATCATGAAGACTTTCCGGTTTCTTATGACAGTGGTGTACTCGGAAGGAGGCAGCTTAATTGCCGATTTCACTGACTCGTTTTCTCGTTCCCACCGGATGGCTTCTTCTTCTTCCTCCGGTGTCTCATTGTCTTCTTCTTCTTCTTTAGCAGTAGTGATCTGGTTGCACTCCCCTTTCCTCTTGTTCTTGTCAATGCAGAAGGTTACAGACTCTTCATTCGCTCTCAGTGTGATCTCCCCCTTCTTGCAATCGATCAGGACACCAGCTGTGTCGAGGAACTCTCTTCCCAGGATCATTGGAGTGTTGGCATCTTCCTTCATGTCGTGGATGATAAAATCTGCAGGGAAGATTAAATGGCCAACACGTATAAGAACATCTTCTACGATACCTTTAGGCTTGGACATAGATCGGTCCGCCATTTGTAGGGTAATTGTAGTGGCTCTCATCTCTCCGATTTGTAGCTTCTTGTAGATGGACCAGGGCATCAGGTTGATACTTGCCCCGGTGTCACACAGTACATTCTGGAACTCTTTGCCTCCAATCTCGATAGGTATCGAGAAGCATCCTGGGTCAGACCTCTTGATCGGGATCTGCTTCTGTAGGAGTAGGCTGCATTCCTCATGGATCTTTACAGTTTCATTTTCCATGAACTGCTTCTTCTCGCTCATCAGCCTCCTTAGGAATTTCATGTATCCCGGTATCTCCCTGAGAGCTTCAACAAGAGGTATGTTAATGTTCACCTTTTAAAGATTTTCAACAAAATTATTGAATTTAGAATCTTTCCTCTTTTTCGCGAATCTCTGTGGGAAAGGCATTGGAGGCACCGGATCAGTTTTTCTTCCTTCCTTTTCCTTCTCTTTCTCGCCCTGCTTGGCCTTCTGTTTCGACCGAGACGGCTGAATCTCGGCCGTCCTGCCCTCCATCTGCCCCGACCGTGTCTGGCTTGTCTCGGCTGAGCTGACATCTTCTGTCTCGGCCAGGCTAGCTTCTGCCCCGGCCGTCCTGCATCTGTCTGTCTCGACCGGGATGGGGGTCATCTCGGCTGAGACAGAGATGTTCTGCTCGTGATTCTCCACTTTTGTTTCACTTTCTCCTCCTTCCGGGTTGCTCGGGCCTTCATATCTCCTTCCAGATCGAAGCAAGATGTCATTTACTGGCTTTGCCTTTGCTGGATTTGTCTCTATTGTGCTCGGCAGTTGCCCCGGCTTATGCTGATTTCCCAAGGTAGCGGCAATCTGACTCAACTGGGTTTCCATCATCTGCAGGTACTTTGTCATCAGTTGCATGTGATTGGCCATGCCTTTCACCTCATTCTCCACCTTGCCGAATCTGTTGTCTGAGCTCTTTATGAATTTCTCTAGTGTTTCCTCCAGCACAGACTTCTTTTTCTCCACAATTTCGCCTCCAGTACCTACATCAAACTCAGGGGGAGGGTGTTCTACAACAGTGGGGTTAGCATAAGAAAAACCAGGGTGAGATCGTCCATGGTTATAGTGATACCCCTGATTACCTCGGTAGTTATTGTGATAACCACCTCCAATATAGTTTACCTCCGAATTTGCAGCTCCAGATGAACTGCTAGCTCCCCGGTTGATGTAGTCAGCTTCCACCGGAACAATAGCCATGCTCGGCTCAGTAGTAATGGCAACAACCTTTGTAGTCCCCAGCTTCTCAATTTCCTCTCAGGAGCTTCTTCACCTCTGCGACCACATCGAACTCCGGCTTGGCTTCCACTGCTTTGACTGGCATCTGTCTCTCAGTTGGCCATTGGTGGTTGTTCAGTGCCATGTCTGCCAGAAGTCTCATACTCTCTGCTCCACTTTTCTTCATCAAGATCCCGCCAGCGGATGCATCCACCAATTCCATCATGTGAGGGTTCAGACCTTCATAGAAGTGGCAGACCTGCATCTCGAGATCAATTCCATGTCCAGGGCAGAGTCGCAGGAGTTCCTTGTACCTCTTCCAGGCTTCATGTAGTGACTCATCATAGAGCTGCTTAAACGTGGTGATGGCAGCTTTCCTTTTCAGCAATAGGCTCGGTGGGAAGTAGTTGGTGAGGAATGCTGCTCGCAGCTCCTCCCATGTCCCAATTTGGCTTTTATCAAGCCCAGCATACCAAGACCGTGCCTCGTCTCTGAGTGAGAATGAGAACAGTCTCATCCTGATGACATCTTGGGGGACTCCATTCTGCTTTATCGTGTCGCACACCTCTATGAATTGGTTGAGGTGGGCATACGGATCCTCTACGGCTCTCCCCCCAAACTGGTTCTGCTGCACCATCTGTATCAGCCCTGTGCGCAGCTCAAAATTGTTGGCGTTGATGCCAACCCTGAATCCTGCTTCCTCCTGATGTGGTAAAAATTGGTCTAGAATAGACCTCTATGGCACCATGACCTGCCTTTCATTCAGTTCCACCAATCTTGCGGCTTGCTCGGCTTGGGTAGCTTGGGCTGCAAGAAGTTGCGCCCTCAGCTGTTGCACCTCATTCACAAACTGCCTCTGCTCCTCTGGTGTCATGTTCTGCAGAGGGGCTTCTTGATTCGCTTCCATCTCGAAGTTCATTCTTTTTCCTCTCTTTCTAATGTTTCTGCAGGCTGCTTCGATCTCTGGTATAACGGGCTCGAGTGTCTTCCCTTTGCTCCGTGTGTTCATGCACCTGCACAGAAAACGAGGAAAAGATCAGGCTGTCCCGGCCGTTTTGGACTTTATCTCGGCCGGGATGGAGAAATACGTCTCGACCGTGGCAAATGATATCACGGCCGAGATGGGTAACTCGTCTCGACCGTGGTGGGACTCACCTCGGCCGAGACAGATGCGACTCGAACACACACGCACACGAAAAAAGAAAAACAGAACTGACTCAAAAATTAAAAATAAAAATTAAGAAAATACAACCCAATCTAGAGGTTCTTCAACTTTCCAGTAACGACTCGCCGTCTAACTATCCCCGGCAACGGCGCCAATTTGATCGATGCTAAATCTGCATACAAATTATAGCAAAGGGCAAATAAATTTATAAACAACCCAAAGGTTGGTCGATCCCACAAGGATAGTGCAACGAGGGAAAATCATGTACTGGATATGGTTTTCAGATCTTTTGTTTGGGCAAATCAAATTTGAGGTTTTTGGTTTTTTCAAAAGAAATAATTAAGGGGAAATTCAAATAATAAAAGCACAGATTCCAGGGAAATCTACCAATTTGATCAACTTGCAAGAATTAAATATTCAAACCCATGAAACACAATTTTGGTGGAAAACCTTTTATTTTGGAGTTAATTCCTTGGTCGGGCAATTAAAACCTAAATTACTAATTAGTGATCTATCTCCTCTCGGTCTCAAAATACACCAATTAATCAATTTCATAAAGATCTAGATTTTCCTATAATTGAAATCTTCTTGGTCGGACAGATAATCAAAAGTATTAAACTCTCACTTCCTATTATCAATTTTCACCTCTCGGTCCTTCAATTAATAACAAAAACCTATTCCAATTTTCATCTCTCGATCCTTCAATTGAAAAAGAGATTTGAAATAAAATCAAAGAGTTTAAACCAATACAAGGGTTTGAATAAATACATCTAAACAAGCATCACAGATGGAGAAACCCTAGAACCTGTTTAGGGTTCTAGCCTAACATATTGAAGAAAAACATTGCAGGGAAAAATAAAGATTGCATTAAAAAGTAAAGGTTTAACAAATAAAGTTAAAGAGGAATTCTAAAGAAAACAAAAAATAAAGGTGTAAAAACTGTAAAGGGGAAAGAAGATAAAAAACTAAAAGAAAGGGTTTCAAAACTAAAAAGGGCTCATAATTCTGAGCTATTGAAGAGTTTATATAGTAGTAGGGTTGAGGCCTTGGATGCATATCTTCAAAAGGTATGATTTTTTGCTTCTAAATTGATGTATATCTTGTTCCCCAAGCAATTCTCGCCCAAAATATGTGAAAATCTCGCCAAATCTCGCCAAACAAGTCTGTCTCGGCCAAGATGGCCCTTGCCACGGCCGAGATGGCTTCATTTCGGTCGAAACAGAGACGTTTCCGCCACTTCCGACCCTTCTGCGCAGTCTCACGGCTTTGGCCATAACTTTCGCATCCAAACTTCGATTGATCCGATTCCAGTTGCATTGGAAAGATAACTCAAAGATCTTTCAAATGCCATGCTCCATTAGCTCAGATTCCATCGGTGGAAGAATTGGTGACTTTTTCTTTGAACATCTGCTGCTTTCGGTACGGGTTTCCATTGGATTTGGCCTAAAACCTGCAAAATCTTACCATGGCAAGCATAACACCCTCCAATATATACTCATACTCAGTTTATTCAAGAAAACGTACTAAAATGCATAAAAAAAAAGAAAAACAATGCGATAAGAGAGTAGAAAAACGAGCTTATCAAGACATAAACCTGATCACAACCGAGACAGCGTATGAGGATACGTCTGTCCGGATGGCTGCGGCATTGTCGGAATAAGTAGTCTGTCTTGGTTACTTGACATGCTGGTACGCAAGGGTGGCGTATTGATGGACCACAGTGAGATGTATTCGACTGTCTGACATCAGCAAATACAAGATCTCGTTATTGATTAAGTCCAAACCCTAACGAAGGTTCAGGGGTTTACACGAGTTGACTGTTGCTTTGACTTGCCATGGTGGAGAGCCTGAGTAACGTGCTCGTATATCCGTATCTTGCACAACTACAGATCTGTGGAGTCCTCACCAGTAGCAGATTTGAACAGCATTGGGATACAACCCTGAAGATCTGATCTGGAGAACAAGATTCTTCTTTCTTTCTTTTTCTATCTTTTTCGATTTCATCAAGAAATTAGATTTCTAATTTCTATTTTCGCAGATTTAATCAAATTGCGTGGTTGAATTAAAGTTAGATATTCAAACGCGAAAGATCGGATCAGACTCTACAGAATTACGGTAATCTCTCAATCCATGAATCAAATTAAATTCATAGGAGCATGCTAGGTTTTTGTGAATTTTAATTATATGCAATATCCATAAATCGATCCGGTTCACATGGGTTTTTGTGATTCGGTTCACTGAAAATCCCTTCAGTTTTATCATTTATTGATTAGTGTTGATTTGAGGATTCATTGCTTTATTCTTTTTACATTTCGGTTGATTAATGGCTTGTGGAATGTATGGTGGAGCTAGTGGAACATTGTTTAATTTGATTTAGGGATGGATTGTTTGGTGGAAAGATGTTTGGATGGTAATAATTGCTTGTTTGAATATTCATATTTGGTTGAGGATTACTTTTGGAAGTAGTTTGAAAGTGACATTTTGATCTGGTGGAGATGGACTTTTGTTGAAAATGATTTATGCTCAAAGTGGTGGTGTGTTTGTGTTTGTGTTTAGTAGGTACAATAAGGCCGATGGAGAGCGGTTTGATCATGTGGATGCCGATGGGTAACACATTCTATTATTTATCTTGCCATTTAGTTATAGTTGTCGATTGCGTAATTGTTGTTTTAGGTTGATAGCATGATTGTGTGTTGTGTTTTGAGCCCGAATAGACTTGAGATATACTCTTGCTGAACTTGTGGAGTTTGATTCCTATTTGAACCGATGATAGGGTAGAATCATTTATATTGAAGCATGCTTAGGTTAGACTTATGAATTGTCGAGATTTGTGTGTGTAATTCTTGAGACTTGACAAAATCCGTGAGTATTGAGCTTTGATATTGTCATATCATTTCGATTGTGAGAGACGAGATTGAGCGTGAGAAATTTAGAACTTGCATCCATTCTCTAGTTATTGGCATGAGCTTTTGACTAGAAAATGATATTAGACCATCAATTCCTAGTCATACCTTGCACATTGGGGGTATAAGGTGATATTTTTATCATTATTTGCCTTTCATATCGTTGTTCCCCGTGATTGAGCTTAAATTGAGATTTTATTTGAGATATATTTTGGAACAAGTTTGGGGGATGTGTGTATGAGGTGAATACGGATGTTGTGAGTGTGAGTATGGGGATTGGTTTGTTTTGGTGTAATTTGATCCCATTTGTTGAGGCAAAGAAAGTAAATGAGGTGTTGAAAAGGAAAGAAAGAGTTGAAAAGAATGATGGTGCAATTCAAATAAAAATAGGCACCAACGAAAAAAAATAAAGAAAAGATCGATGAGTTGTGAAAAGAAAAGAAAGAAAAGAAAAAAATGCAAGTGCATGGTGAAAAGAAAATGAAAGAAAAAGAAAGTGAAGTTGAATAAGCCTCGTGAGTGGTTGTGTTGAGCAAATGCTTGGGGGTTTTTGGGATTTCGTAGAGATGAGTCACGTTAGCCCAAAACCACCTACCTTACCACATTATAACAAAAGTAAAGACCTTCTTGATTCTAGGATCTAGCTCGTTGTAGTATAATGGTGAGATAGGATGCAAGCCTATGAAAATCGAACTTGATATCTCGTGCTTGAGTGAATAATCCCTAAACACGTAAGGGAGTGAATTTTATCTTTTTTATCCATCTTGTTGAGGGGTTTGAGTCTGTCGTTGCACAAATTTAGGTGATAATATCGTTTGATTGAGTCATGCTAAGATTGATATGATGAGCTATGAGGTATTGCACTAAGTAGGATGATTTCTTTACTTTGTTTTGATTGAGGGAAATCAAAGGTTCAAGTTTGGGAGATTATGATATGTGTGTGGAATAACCAATTTATTAATGCATTTGAGTGATTGTTTACGTTTATTTCACCCAAATACCATAGGTTTTTGTTGTGTTTTTGTGTTTTGTTGTGTTGACATTGTGTAGGTGAGCAAATGAGCATAAATCTCCAAGTTTTGGTGAAATTTCGACCCATATTGTGCATAAGCCAAGGAAATCTCGACCCAGATGGAGTGAAGTGAGCAGCAAGGGTGAAACAGAGCCAAATCCTAACCCAGACCCATTCGGGTTCGATCGAGATTTGCCTCTATAAGGTAGAGATCGACCGAACCTTGTAGAGATCGGTCGAGATTTGCCTTTTAGAGGCAAATCGCAAGTCTCGGTCGAGACTTCCTGGTCCCGAGTGCATGCGAATGTTTTGGGTAGTTTTTTAGTTTTGGCATATCCCAAGCAAGACGGATCGGTCCCGAGCGAGATCAAGGTCTGTCCACTTACTATATTAGGTGGAAATCAGAGATGAAAGAGACCTGAAGAGTCTCTGTGCTTTGCAGAAAAAGAATAACAGAGATTGCCAAGCAAACCCTCTGAGTCTAATGGATAAGATTCAAATGGCTGTTTGAATCTTCGCCTATAAATAGGTGTCGTCTAAAGGAGATTCAGAGGTTCACGAAATTTTATTAACAAAGAAAAGAAGAAGAGATAAAAATACTCTCAAACTCACGCGAACTCATCCGAGCTTGTACCTGATTAATGCTTTTTTTTATAAGCTTTCATACTTGAAGCTCGAGACCTCTGAAGTATTAATTCTAAGGTTAACTTTGGGATTCTCTCTATCCTAGAAAGAATCTAGCAGTCACCTTGCTCTGCAAGCGTGATTATCACGGGCAACTGCCAAACAAGGAAAGGTTCAGGGAAGAACTATAAAACTCCCAGCATCGACGTCCAAGGAGAAGGGAGGTTTGTCCTCACTCTAGGGAGCGACAAAGTGAAGATTGAAGACCGAGGTGCTTGATGGTGCGAGCTGACCAAACGGAGTAGCTGCTCAACGTTAGAGATCAAGCCTGACCTTGAAATCAATCTATAGTGAATTTTCAGTCAGGAGAACTGAAGAGTGGACGTAGAACATTTTTTGGAACCACTATAAACCTTGTGTTCTTTTACTGCTTTTATTTCATTACGGATTAATCATATTTAAAACACAACACATCAAGTGTTGAGGTATAATTTGCAACAAACTTAACGAATACTCGAGCTTAAACACATTCGAAAACACTTGCTAAGTCGTGACCTTAGCAAGATAAGTGCAAGATATTATTGAAAAATTTCGCTGCAAATATTGAAACTCTGATCAGGGACCATCATTGAGCATTTATTTCGATTCTACCATGTTTATGATGTTTCTCATGCTTGGAAAATGTAGACTCATTATATATGTTTAGAAATCATTTGATGTTCTCAGAATTGATTGGATGAGCCCGGATAACTGTTTGAGCCAAAAACACATTTTTGTGTTGTAAGCTTTTTCATCTCCTTATCGGTCGATGTAGTTCTGCGTTGTTCAATGTGGAAGCACGTTGGTCGACACAAAGACCTCGTTCAATTTTTCACCCGTCGACCACTCATTTAGATCGACATACTTCTATATCAGTTGATACACTGAATGTCGATCGACACCTTTTTATATGGTTCGATGCAGATCAATTTTGAATAAAATATTCATATCGGTCGACACATTCATATCAGTCGATGCCTTCAATTATTGTTTACATATCCGCATTGGCGACACGCTTTCACGTCGACCGACACAGACTTATTTTTCATTTTGATCAATAATGTTTCATCTATTTAATTCAACTATCTTTTATAATGATCGACCTTTATTACATCGATCGACATAGAGAGAAATTCTTTTCTTTCTTGCTCTCCTTAAAGTCCTTTTGATTCAAACCAACCTCTATTGATCAATCCGATCCTTCGTAACTTAAGCTTTTCTTGAAACTTATTTCAAATTGAACTGGTTAAACCTTAATATAGAAATCTTATCAAAATTTGACTTGTATCCGAGATTGAAATATCTCTCAATTTTATCTCTTGGTATTGGCATAACTCAAATTCAGTCAACGAGTTCTTATACTCTCGATCAATTACACCTCGATTCATAATTGATTATGAAACTTCTTTGAATTATAATTCTTGACCTAATGCTAAATAATTGGATGAAATCTTGTATACTTGTTTAATCTTATCGAACAATGAGCTTTCTTTCTAGAACGATTCCCAATATTGAATCACAAGTTGTTTGATCAATGTTTGACTTCCTTGTTCGTCAAACCAAATCGATAAGTTAATCTTTCATATCCTTATATCTGGAGGCTCAAGACTTGAAAACTTTATAAATGATTATGAGTCTATAATTATTCGATGTGTTAGATATCTCAATCTGTCAACCCTTGGGGACTTATTCATATTCCTTATTTTATAGGGAAGGGCAATGATAACTGCAGTAAAGCGGTTAAGCAAATAATATTTTTACACCCAAGGGTGGTCGATCCCACAGGGAATGTGCAACGATAAATCCAAAGTACTAGCTATAATTCTTAGAACATAGAAGTTTGAGGAAATAGAAAATTGGGGTTTTGTTTGTGAATTTAAAGATGACAATTGCAGAAAATAAAGGGTTTTGAAAACAATAAAGGAAAGCACAGATCCTAGGGCAGATAATCTAATCATCAACATGCAATATCAATCAACTCAGCAATGGGGAAAACATAGATTTTTGTGGATTAAATTCCTTGGTCAGGCAATTAAATCCTAGATTATTAATTAGTGACTATCTCCTCTCGGTCTCAAGAACACCAAATTAATTAATCTCAATAATTATCTAATTAATTCCTATGCAAGTTTCTTCCTTTTGAGACAGAAAACAAACACAATTAATTCTCTCTTCCTGTTAATAATTTTCATCTCTCGATCCATCAATTATTAACTATAAACCTAGATCTCAATTCACCTCTCGGTCCTTCTTTTAATCTAGATTATAAAATTAAATCAGAGAATTAATCCATGCTATATGAGTTGATATCAATTAGACATGCATCAGAAAAGAAATCATAACCCTAGAACCTGTTTAGGGTTCTAGCCACAAAACATGACTAGAAAATAAAGAAACATTTAATTAATTGACTTATAAATAAAATAGGAACCTTCAATGTCTTGAAAAACTCCAATGTATTCAGCAAAATAGAGAAAAGAAGATTTTAAAGATGTATTTTCGTGCCTAAGAGTTCATATTTATAGAGGGGGAAAAAGACCTAATTTGAGTATTGTGTCAAAATAGCAAAAACTGCCAAAACAGGCCCAAAATAGCTTTTTTGGGCTTCTGTGTCGCTCGACAGAGGGAATTTCGATCGACAGGAATCCTGTCGGTCGACAGAAATCCTGTCTCTCAACACGGATGCATCTGTCTGCGCAGTCTCACGGTTTTGGCCATAACTTCCTCTCCCGAACTCCGATTGACCCGATTCCAGTTGCGTTGGAAAGCTAATTCAAAGATCTTTCCATCCATGTGCTCCATTAGCTCAGATTCCATCTGTGGAAGAAGTCGTGACTGTTCCTTTGAACATCATCTGCTTTCGGTACGGTTTTTCAATGAATTTGGCCTAAAACCTGCAAAATTCACCCATCAAGGGCATAACACCCTCTAAAGTAGACTCATGCACAGAAATAAGTAAAAACATAACATAAAACACTTGAAACAATGGAGAAAAATATAGATAAATGAGTATAATTATGAGCTTATCAGGCAACGAGAAGGTTATTTGATAAGACCGACCCGCGGATAACCACACCTGCTCAAGGTAGGCTTTCTTACCCCTATATCGTGGGTTAAACTAAAATAAAATGATATTTTCTTTTCAAAGCAAATCAAGCATGAAATGAATGATGTTTTCTCTTTCACTAATTTGGCATTGCCTATTATTTTATTTGTCACACAAAGAACCCCACTTAGAGAAGAATGTCAAAAGTATTCAACGTGGATGTCGGCTTTGCGTTCTGCAAGCCTTAACGATTGTGCTCTTGTAGTGAAAGTGAAACCATGGTTAGTGCACTTGATGCTGACATGTTAGAGGTCATGCCCTACTTGGACTAGCATTGTGACTGTGGTAAGAGGCCACCTCCCAGTCATATATATTTAGCTCATATAGTTTAACTATTATAAAGGAGCATGCTCATTCTCATAAAATGTTTTGGTGCCATGGGAGGATTTTAAACATTAACCCCATATGCGACCCGATGTAAAGGAATGACAAAAATTATTTACAAATGTATTATTTTCGGGCTTGTGTTCACTAAGTACAATTCGTACTTAGCCCTGTGCATTATTTCTAAAATGTGTAGGTTAAAGAAGAAGCTTAGGAGCGGAGTACAAGGTAGCAGTTGGAGTCGAGATGAAGACCTCTCTTTTGTAATAGTTAGATGTTGAAGTGTGTATCTTAATAAACATACTTCATTGGTAACTTTCCACTACTAAACTCTTGATCTTTTGTTAGACTTTTGATAATCTTTTGATGTTAGTATACATCGAACTATATGTTGTTTCATCACTCGAGAAGTTAAGATCCCTTCTCGATGGAGCACTTTGACTCTTCTTTGATATACTTGGGATATTTATGTTTATTTACACCTTGAATTGTATGATCTTTATTTCTAAATCATTGTCCCTAATGTATGTCTCGCACTTGATATACCTCAATATTCGATTTATGTCTTGTTTATAAATCGAGCGTGACACATTGAACATTTGTGGGAATGATGCGCAATAAAAACTCATAAAAATCCTCACTGCACACTTAAGGTTTAATTATCAATCCAGGTCCTTCTTTCCTTCGCCTGCTAGATTACCGGGATACTATAGCAAAGTCTAATAGCTAGGCAAAATAGAATTGTTGAGTAATTTCTATCAATCTAGGCATTCCATTTAAACCTATGCTAACAACATATAACAAGCAATGAATTAAACCAAAAATCAACATTCAATCGCAATCAATCAAACCAATTCTCTTCACACTTTGGTAAACCAAGACAAATAAATACTCAAATGAGGTAGATAGGATGTTGAAATAAACGTAGATAGGATGTTGAAATAAACGTAGATGTTATCCAATTAGGTTAATCATTGATGTAAACACATTTTAATCCTGTTGGAGGTCCGGACCTGATCAGACCCGATCAAAGTAATGGGCAAGATCCTAACCGCAGGCCAAGCCCGTTATCGACCCAAACAACAAGAAAAGCATCCGGTTCGAGCTGAATAGGATCAAGCAAGGAGCAGTTCAAACGACGGGAGTAGCTCGCATAGCACCGAAAGGAGTCCGGTCAGTTCCTCCCGCAGCTCGATCTAGTTCGATTGCAACAAAGAAGGGAGCTCGATGAAAGAAGCACTCACCTCGCTCCCTTAAACATCTCACCGGGTGGACCAACGGCTGCCACGTGGAGGATTCGTAACTGCCAGGCCCCACTACCAGCCAACCACCCCGATAATCGCAGGCTCGACTCTAGGTGGTTGAAGACGGTGCGGGAACCCTAGGGCTACAAGATATCCTATAAATACCTCACCAAACCAAGGAAAAAGGGGACGACACGAAGAACGCTAGTGCTGAGCCTTCTACACCACACTTATATCAACTTTTTGCTTCAACGCTTATAACAATTTTAATCATTAGTTTAGTCGCTGGCATTTCTTGTACGCCTGCATAAATCATTCTAGTTCGCACTATCCCTGTAATAGTTTTCATATTATATTATATTGCAGTTCTCGAGGCTCCGATCTGTATTCAAATCGAACCTCAACAATTTAGCGCCCACCGTGGGGCCTCGAGAACAATTTTCACTCTCTTTTTGCAGGAATGGCGGACGATCCAGGCAACACTCATGTGGTAGAAGTCAATGATCAGAGGACTGCTCCAACCGGAGGGCAAGGCCAAGGATCTAATCTTGGAGCAGGACGAGGGGCTCCGGCAGGGGCAGGCCGAGGGGTCCCAGCGGCACCAGGACGAGGGCAGACCACCGCAGCAGGTGGCGGGGCTCCGCGCACATCCAATCCAGTCAGGACGGTGAACGACCTGATGAGGGAGTTCAATGCCACTCCGACCGGAGAGCTGGCATCCCTGCCGCCACCACCTCATATACTACAAAATCTCGATGTCTCGCGGTTGGTAACACAGGTGCAGAGAGCACAAGGTGCGCTGGAAGAGATGGCGAGGAGGTACGAGCTCTTCGAGAGAGAGAATCGGAGGCTGCAGTTGCAGAATAACAACAGACATCCAATAATTGAGGAGCCTCAAAGCACGAAAAGGAATGCTGGTAACCCCGTGAGGAATCTGGAGTCAGATTTTGACCGTACTGAAGGGATGACCACCGGAAGACCCTTCGATGCTCAGGAATCAGACCGGACAATTGAGCCAATCGGAGCTGCAGGCCGTTCAACAGATCGAACGAAGATTTGAACAAAGATTCGGCCACCTCGAATCACTGCTGTCTAGGATCCCGGGACTCCCCGCACCGGAGAGGACTATCCCGAGAGAAAGTTATGTGGAATCTCCGTTCTCACCGGATATCGCCGGGGCCGAACTCCCGGCCAGGTTCGCCCCGCCTACTTTCGTCCTCTATGACGGAACCTCAGATCCTGAGAATCATATAGCCGTTTATCGGCAAAAAATGTTGGCATTGACAATTCCGGGAGCCCTGATAGAGGCGTGTATGTGCAAGAGCTTCGGGTCGAGCTTGACGGGACCCGCCCTACAATGGTTCATAAATCTGCCCCAAAGCTCGATATCCACTTTTGTTGAACTGCATCAATTGTTTCTACGGCAATATTCGAGCAGTAGGCGCCTCAATAAGCACCCAGACGATCTTTATGCCGTGATCCAGAAGCCGGGAGAACCTTTGAGGGCGTATCTCTCGAGATTTAATAAGGAGTTGGTCGCAGTACCTAACTGCCCAAACAGTACTGCCGTGCGAGCCTTCACGAAAGGTCTCGATGTGGATTCTGACCTCTATCAAGAGCTCTCCATCTATCCCTGCCAAACGATGGACGACGCTCTGAACCGCGCGTGGGCTCTCATCAAGTGGGAGGAAGATGAGCCCTATCGGCGGGCACGCCGCAACAGTGGGAGACCGAACACACGAGAGGAGGGCCGCTGAGAGCAAAAAGACAGACGCCCTCCAAGGTCGCATCCGTACAGCAAACCACCTCAGGTTAACCACCTGGGGCCATACATCCCGGAATACACACTCTCCATCGCACCAGCTGACCTGGTCCAAAATGTACTCTGAAGGATGCCGGAGAAGGTGAAGTGGCCCCCGAAGATGAAAGCTGATCCGGCCGCACGCGACATTCAGAAGTTTTGCGAGTTTCATAATGATCATGACCACACCACCGCAGATTGTCGCGCCCTGCGTCTCGAAGTAGTAGAGCTCCTCAAAAAGGGATACTTGGCTGAATACTTGTCAGACCGAGGAAAGAAGACATGGACTCGGGAGAAGCGCACAGAAGAATCAGGGCCCGAAAGGGCAGGGGCACCAAAATCGCCGGTCCCGGTTCGAACCATCATTTGCATAACCGGGGGGTCGGAGATCAGCAGGATCACTAAGTCCGCAGCAAAGCGAGCCAGAAGGCTGACCAGGGAAGAAGCTGTAGCCCCGAGGAAGAATCTGGGCCACCACCCAATTGAATTTACGAGCGAGGAGATTCCAGGGCTGAGCCACCCTCATGACGATGCCCTGGTTATATCATTACTCATATCGAACTGCCTCGTGAAAAGGATCTTGGTCGACAGTGGGAGTTCGGCGAACATCCTATTCATGCACGCACTCAAGGAAATGAAGGTACCGGAAGAGAAGATCGTTCAATCTCAGACCCCCTTGATTGGTTTCAAAGGCGGCGTCCAGATGACGGTTGGGATGATAGTTCTCCCAACATACTGCGGGGGAACGCATTACGACGTGCCGTTCATGGTCGTCAACGCTCCTAGCGCTTATAACGCCCTGCTAGGGCGACCCTGGTTGCACCAATTAAAGGCTGTCCCATCAACGTTTCATCAAGTGGTCAAGTTCCCAACGGCAGGAGGGGTTTGTAGAATCCGAGGTGAGCAAAACGCCGCCAAAAAATGTTACTATGCGAGTTTCAAGGCGGTATGCACTCAACAACACTTCACCAAAAGCGAACCACTACCACCCGCAGGGGAGTCAGAGGAAATAGAGGAGGTCGAACTTGATCCAACCGACCCTACGTTAAAGACGAGCATCGGAGCCGGGTTGGAGCCTGGGGTTCGGACTCAATTGATCGAATTTCTCAATAATGAGAATGAGGTATTTGCGTGGTCGCACAGAGACATGGTAGGCATCGACCCAGAAGTGATGATGCATAAGTTACAGGTCGATCCAAATCATAAACCAGTGCAACAAAGAAGGAGGAAGTTCCCTGCTGAAAAGAACGAAGCAATCAATGAAGAGATACAGAAGTTGTTGGACATCGGATCCGTTCGGGAGGTGAAATACCCGACGTGGCTCGCCAACATCGTGGTAGTCAAGAAGAAGAATGGGAAGAACCGGGTGTGTGTGGACTACACAGACCTGAACAAAGCATGTCCAAAAGACCCGTACCCGTTACCCCACATTGACTGTATCGTTGATGCAACCTCAGGGCACGAGCTACTAAGCTTTATGGATGCATTCTCGGGGTATAACCAAATCCTCATGCATCCCGAAGATCAGGAAAAAACAGCCTTTATGACGAGCAAAGGGATATACTGTTACAAGGTCATGCCCTTCGAGCTTAAAAACGCAGGCTCAACGTATCAGAGGCTCGTGAATAAGATGTTCGAGCCACTTATCGGAAAGACGATGGAAGTGTACATTGATGACATGCTTGTGAAGTCCAAGTTGGTCACCTGCGCCAAGCATTCGAGATTCTCAACAGGTACAAAATGAAGTTAAACCCCGCAAAGTGTACGTTCGGGGTAGCATCAGGAAAATTCTTGGGGCACGTAGTCACCATGCAAGGAATAGAGGCGGATCCCACTCAAATTCGAGCAGTCAGAGGGATTGCACACCCGAGAAGTTCGAAGGAGGTCCAGAAACTCACGGGTCGGCTGGCAGTGCTTAGCCGCTTCATTTCCAGATATTCGGACCGCACGCACGAATTCTTCCTAGTCTTGCGGAAGGGGAAAAAGTTCGAATGGACGAACGAGTGCACAAGGGCACTCGAGCAACTAAAAGATTACCTCGCTAGCCCGCCACTCTTGTCCAAACCGGAAAAAGCAGAGACATTATTGCTCTACTTGTCTGTATCGAAGCACGCACTCAGAGCGGTCCTCGTTAAAGAGGTGGCTGGGAAGCAGCGGCCAGTACATTATGCAAGCAAACAACTGCTCGACGCTAAGACGAGGTACACGACACTCGAAAAATTGGCACTGGCACTGGTGACGGCATCACACAAGTTGAGGCCTTACTTTGAGTCTCATCCCATTAAAGTAATCACATCGTATCCACTGCGGACCGTGTTCACGAAGCCGAGCCTATCTGGGCGACTACTAAAATGGGCAGTGGAGATTGGGGGCTACGACCTCAAGTTCGAGCCACGAACTACAATCAAATCACAAGTGCTGGCCGACTTCATTGCCAAATTCACCACCAATCTCCAGGCTGATGCAGAAAGAGAGATAGCTAGCTTGGAGATCAGAGAGACAGCCGCAGAGCCTTGGATCCTACAGGTAGATGGATCAAGTAACATTCATGGAAACGGAGCAGGGATAAGGCTCCGAAGCCCGATGGGGGAAGTATTCAAAAGGGCTATCCGCCTAAACTTTGAGGCCACGAACAACGAAGCAGAGTACGAGGCATTGGTATGGGGAATGCAGCTCGCCAAAGAGTTGGGAGCCCGCCGCCTACAAGTGCAAGGAGATTCACAACTCGTGGTCATGCAGATGGAGGACCATTTCCAGGTTAAAGAGCCCAGGTTACAGAAATATTGCGACCTGGCACGGAGGATGAGAGAAGAATTTGAGATCTGTGAATTAAAGCACATCGCCCGAGAGGAAAATGCTGAAGCAGATGCGTTAGCGAATCTGGCTTCCACCAAACAGTTGAAGCAAAACAGGCCTATTGTAATAACATGGGCCGAAGAGCCAGCCGCCCCAAAGGCTGAGATCATGGATCTAACAATTGGTGACTCATGGATCGAGCCGATACGAAAGTACATCGAGTCTGGAACCCTACCCGAGGATCGAACCGAGGCTGTGCGACTGACCAGGTTGGCAGCAAAGTACACAATCCACAACGAAAGCTTGTTCCAAAGATCGGTCGAGGGACCACTTCTCAAGTGCCTCGAACCAGCCGCGGGGCAGGCAATCCTTATGGAGATACATGAAGGGGATTGTGGAAGTCACCAAGGGGCCAGGCCGCTGGCACACAAAGTAATCTCAGCAGGCTTCTATTGGCCGACATTACGAAAAGATGCTAGGAACTACGTGCAAAGCTGCGAGGCATGCCATAGGTTTGAAGTCACGAATCAATGCCATACATAGCCACTCCACGCTACGATCGCAGTGTGGCCCTTCATGGCTTGGCGGATGGACATAGTTGGGAAGCTGCCTAAAGGAGTCGGACAGAAGGAATACATCTTAGTGGCCACCGACTACTTCACCAAGTGGGTCGAAGCAGAAGCCTTCGCCAATGTGAGAGAGCAAGAAGTAATCAAGTTCCTATGGGTCCACATTCTTTGCAGATTCGGAATACCCAAGGAGATCAGAACGGATAACGGCACACAATTCACAGGACGGAGAGTACAGGAATTTTGCAACCAATATAACATCAAGCTTGTGTTTTCCACACCAAGATACCCGGAAGCTAATGGACAGGCCGAGTCAACAAATAAGACTATCATGGCAACAATGAAGAAAAGACTCGAAGCCCACAAATCAAAGTGGGTGGAGGAGCTACCAGGGGTCCTATGGGCCTATCGAACCACTCCCAGGACATCAACAGGAAGCTCCCCGTTCGCCCTAGCTTACGGTGAGGAAGCCGTCATTCCAGCTGAAATTCGGGGCGGCAGTCTACGTGTGGAAACTTGCCAAGAGGAAGAGAACTACGAGAAGATGCTCAGAAACCTGGAGCTGATCGATGAAAAGAGAGACCAAGCGCTACTTAGCATGGCTCAGAGAAGGAAGCAGGTCGAAAGGTTTTTTAACAAGAAGGTCCGCATGAGAACCTTCAAGGAAGGAGATTGGGTTCTAAGGAGAGTCTTTCAGAATACCAAAGACAAAAGTCAAGGGAAGCTCGCACCCACGTGGGAAGGTCCCTATAAAGTCACCAGAGTTGTAGGTCGAGGCGCCTACCACCTGGAAGACCACGACGGAAGGGAGATTGGAAACAACTGGAACATCAAGCACCTCAAGAAGTATTATTTCTAAGGGGAAGGAGGTCGACGGACTCGATCTCCCAGATACGCTTTTCTAAAGCCCTACACTATTTTTAATTCCCATTCACTCTGAATTAGTTATACTGACTTGAGCGTCGGAACCCCTCACAAATCCTTCTTGCAGAAATGTAAAGTAACTGCCGACACAAGAAATAATACTTGGCGAGCTCAATCCAGATAAACACACCCTATCTTATTTCGTTTAAAATTATTCTCTCTTCTTCCAGATCGATCACTAACTTAAGCATCGGAGGGGCGATGCTACTATTTTGCTGAAAAGTTGTACGAATATGAAATTTCAAGAGCAAGATCAAAGCATCTATTAAAGTGCAAGGAAAATAAATCGTTTGCAGAAAGTAATTGTTCAGACAAAAAAGTTAAAGGTTCAGAAAGTTTAAAGACATTCAAATGGCAGCAGAGTCAGCTAGAGTCGGGCCGGTCCCTGGCTCGGGGTCTGGACAGGCGTCGGCTCGAACTGCTCCTTCGGACCATCGCCTCCTTGGAAAGAATCCTCGAGCAGCTTCTGATCTTGCTCGGTGGGCTGCTGCTCGGATTCCTTCTCCTGCTCCCGATTCTGCTCCTCCACCTCCGGCTCTGGCTCGTCCAGCACGCTGAGGTCGAGGTCCGAGAACTTCCGGGAAATTCTTTCCCGGACCTCACTCTCGACCTGCTCGGAGAGGGTCTAAATGAAGATTAGATGAATACGAAAAGCTCAAACAAGTGGAGCCTGAAAGAGGGCGTACCTCGTACGTCTCGGCGAAGTGAGGGGAGGTGATGAGGGCCTCGAAGTCCAGCCCCTCGCCCGTCTGCATAAGAGCGATCCGCTCCTCATACTTCGACACCTCGGCCAAGTAACTCTCACGCTGAGTCTTTAGCCGGGAGTCAAGGGAAAGGAGCTGATCGTTCCTCATCTTTAAGTCCGCAGCCAGCTTGAGCGAGTCCGCCATGGCATCCGAGGCCATCCGACGAGCATCTTCGAGCTCCTCCTGCGTGGCATCCGCCTCCTTCCTCGCCGACTCCGCCCTCGCCTCCGCCGCAGACACCTGTTCCTCCGCCCAGGAAAGCTTCTCGTGCAGGGAGTCCACATACTTCTTCAAGGAGTCTCGCTCCTTGCGAAGATTGAAGATCTCCCCGACGCACTTATCGCCAAACACGTCGAGTTCGCGATGGATGGCGTCGAGCTCCACCTGAGCCTGCGAACCATAACAGAAATCAGAAAGGATTTTCTTTACAATAAGTATGACGACCCAAGATAAGATCCGAACCTGGAGCTGGAGAAGCTAGTATCGCGCCAAGCGCGCCTGGGCAGTCCCCGCCTGGTCCACGGCGGTAAGATTGGTCAGCATCTGCCGGACACGGACCAAGAACGAATCCACCACCGGGTCTGGTGGAGTCGTGGCGGTAACCGCGGTCCTGTCGAGGTCCTCATGCCTCGACTCGTGATCCCCGGAGCGGTGGCGGCTGCGGCATTCAAACTCCTCCGATCTCCTGTCCCTCCGCTTCTCCCGCTCATCGACCCTTGGCGGGGCCTCCTGGCGGGATCGGGAGGAGGAGACTTTGACCGTACCCCTTATTGGGGCTTGAAGGGCGGCGGAGGTAGAGGTGGAGGTGAGGGTAGCTTCTCGATCTCCGGGCATTTCGGGGGATTCGGAGGTCGACGATGGGACTCCTCCTCGTCCCTCGCCCTCTTCTTATCCTTGAGGGCGGCCGCGACCCGGTCCGCAGAAACTTGGGGGCGACGGCGGGTCATCTCAGCTGGCAGAGCGTATAGTTCTCCCTTCCCACTGAGGTAGGTGGTCGAAGTGACAAAGCGCCCGTTCTGAACAACAGGCCACTCCCGATCGCCCATGGTAATGTCGTAGGCCCGGTTGACTCTGGCCTGCTCTTTCGGGGTGAGCTCCGGACGAGGGTGATCTGCAAGAAAATAAAACGGAATGTCAGACAAGGTTGATTTAAATAGCTAAACCAGTTTGCAAGGAACCAGAAACCCACGGATGGGGACACCGCCTTGTCGGATGAACTCAGGGTGCTCCTCGTTCATCCTGAGGTAGAAGAAGCTCGTCCACCAACCCGGAGAGTTCGACGGGGGCTTCTTAATCAGCATGGAGTACCCGGTGGACCACCGGGTGAAATAATAGTAGTGCTTGTCGGTGCACTGGTTGAAGCGGTACATATAGTGCCACTCCCGGACCGTCGGGCACCCTAACCCCAGGTCCATCCAAATCAAGAGGACCCCGACCAAGTGGCACCAGCAGTTCGGTGCGAGCTGGAAGGGAGACAGGTTGTAGGAGGCTAAGACCTCCAAGAAGAAGGGGTGCACGGGCAGCCCGACCCCATTCTCCATCACTGCCGTGTAGAAGGCCACATGGCCCGGGGGGGGATCGAAACAACGGTTCGACTGGTGCGGAACGCAAAACTGCACGTCCTTGACCGGGATAGTGTCAGCGAGGGCCCGGATTGCCTCCCTGGTAACCATAGACACGGCACCCAGCACCCGATGAGTGTGCCAATCCTCCGGCAGGACATAATCGCCGACCACCTCGGGCTCCTCCACCGCCTCCCCAGATCCTTCAACTTCGGTTGCCCCGCCGGATCCGCCGGCCTCTTCGCCGAAAGCCATCCGTTCCAGCCCATGGAATGCGTCGGCCAGGACCCTATCGTCTGCCGAATCCGAATCCGAACCCGGCGCCACCTGACTTGCGCTCGGGCCAGCCCTCTCCGGCCCCTGGAACAACAAGCTCCAGTCCGGCCCAACAAAATCTTGGGCATTCGGCGCCCTAGGTGGTGAGGGCGTAAAAGGGGACGTCGAACCCTCACGATCAATAGGATCAGAACTCATCTTAAAAATTCAGACTTCGGGTTAAATTAACCTAAGAAGAAAATAAAAGGGGGAGGCGCGAGCCCCGGTCAGCTCAAACTCCCCACCAAAAACTAACCCCACGGCGGAGCAAGAACCGCGAAAAACCAGAGGAAAGATAGAAATCCGTCAAAGAAGAGAAGGAATGTCTAGAAGTTTACCTGAGAATTAGAAGAAAGAACCACCCGTAAGATCGTAGCCGCAACGGTGTTCTGGACGTCGGAGAACAAGAACAAACTCGCCGGAAATCGCACGAATCGAAAGAGGGAAAAGTGTTTTGCTTGGGGAAAAGTGAGGGACACGAATCCCAAATGGCGGTTATTAACTCGCAACGCCCTCTCAACGTCTCCAAAACCGCCCCCGGTTTTTTCGAAAATTACGCAACTGCCACTGGCTTTTGCCGCCCAAATTTCAAACCCATTAAAGGCAGCTCGACAAGAGCAGTTTGACAAAAAGCAGCTCGCCAAAGACAGCTCGCTCAAAACAGTTCGAGCGATGCCGAGCGACGAGAAAAATTATCTGCCCTGGAGACCCGCACCCAGGCGCACACCATATAAGACCCCACAACTATGAGTCTAACTCATTAGGGGCTCACCAGGTGGTCAGAAAAATTAATAAGGCAGAACACGAACTGCCCCAAGTAAATGCTGCGGATTCGGGCCCGCGGCGATGGCACCCGTAGCAGCTTTCTGGGGCTGCACGGGCCGGGACCCCCACAGAGGAACTGGTCCTGGGAGCCGAGAGGTGCTTAGAAAGCACCCGAATGATACCGGACCACTCCTGAAGTAGTATGAAGGACCGCAACCTGGGAAATATCTCCGTATATCGGACCGCCAATTTTTTGACTTAACTGACCACTACGAAAACTAATCAGCTAAGTTAAAGGGGCTATTGATGTAAACACATTTTAATCCTGTTGGAGGTCCGGACCTGATCCGACCCGATCAAAGTAATGGGCAGGATCCTAACCGCGGGCCAAGCCCGTTATCGACCCAACAACAGGAAAAGCATCCGGTTCGAGCTGAATAGGATCAAGCAAGGAGCAGTTCGAACGACGGGAGTAGCTCGCATAGCACCGAAAGGAGTCCGGTCAGTTCCTCCCGCAGCTCGATCTAGTTCGATTGCAACAAAGAAGGGAGCTCGATGAAAGAAGCACTCACCTCGCTCCCTTAAACATCTCAACGGGTGGACCAACGGCTGCCACACGGAGGATTCACAACTGCCAGGCCCCACTACCAGCCAACCACCCCGATAATCGTGGGCTCGACTCTAGGTGGTTGAAGACAGCGCGGGAACCCTAGGGCTACAAGATATCCTATAAATACCTCACCAAACCAAGGAAAAAGGGGACGACACGAAGAACCCTAGTGCTGAGCCTTCTACACCACACTTATATCAACTTTTTGCTTCAACGCTTATAGCAATTTTAATCATTAATTAGTTTAGTCGCTGGCATTTCTTGTACGCCTGCATAAATTATTCTAGTTCGCACTATCCTTGTAATAGTTTTCATATTATATTATATTGCAGTTCTCGAGGCTTCGATCCGTATTCAAATTGAACCTCAACAAATCCCTAGATGGATGATCAATTTGCTCTAATATAGTCAATCCCTTGTCACTGCGAATTGACCGTAGATGAAATTAGAAATCTCAAACAGTCACGTTATCGACCCCTAACTCACTCCTAAAAGCTCGCAAATTATGGACCTTTTGATCGCATAATTATTTTACTAGCGATTTAGCAAAGCTAATAATAAAGCGGCAAATAAATTATCGAATCCCATGGAGAAGAAATAACGAAAAATCTTAAGTACTAAAACATATGTTCTCGAAACACTGGTTAGGAAAGAAAATAAACTTTGGGTTTTGTTTCAACTGATTTCGCAAATTAAAACTAAACAGGAAAATAAAAGACTTTAGATGAAACAAATATGAGAAGTAAGATTCCAGGGATATCTACCTATCAAGTATGACATGTATGAATGAATTGATTAATTCCCAATTTAATTCCTCTTCGTAGTGAAACATCAGAAAAGTATTATGAACTTATTTGTTGGACAATTCATAAAGTAGATTAGTCAGTTCCCTATCTCCGCTCGGTCTCAAGATGAATTAACTAACTCCAAAAATCAACAGATTTATTTCTATAATCTATCTCCTTCTGTTCAGACAAGAAATCAAATTATATTGTGAAAAATTCTTTCCATTGAGAACTATTACAGTTACGTCTCAAGTCCTCAACTAATTAATCCTAAGATGTGGCCAGCAAACTCAAGATTGTGAATAAGCACAGATTTCACAAACTACGATGGGAAAGGGAAAATAATTCAATTAATCAAACATGCATACATTGATAGTTCGAAACCCTAGAATCTGAGAAGGAAGTTAGTTACACATAATCATACTAGAATTCATCAAAGATAAATAAAACCTGAATTGCATAAAAACTTGGGTCTGAATGTCTTCTCACAAAAATTTGTCTTCAAACATAAAACTCAACTGAAGCTTGGAATCTCTCAAAATCTGAAATCTGGAATGAAGCACACTTAAAAATCGAAATTACTGGGATATATATAGAGGTGGAGGTGTATCCTATCAAATCTAGGGCTAAAGATATGAAAAAAATTCGAATTTAATCAATTTCCCGCGCCAGCAAGTCCGCGTCGATGGACGTGGAGAAATCAGGTCTCGCCCCTTTTGCGCGCTCTCACGGTTTTGGCCATAACTTCCTCTCCCGAACTCCGATTGATCCGATTTCAGTTGAGTTGGAAAACTAACTCAAAGCTCTATCCATTGACATGCGCCAATAGCCCGAATTCCTCTTATAGAAGAACTCTTCACTGCTGCTCTTACATGTTACTGCTTTCGGAACGGTTTTCTCGTGAATTTAGGCCTAAAACCTGCATAAACATCAAGACGCGCATAATACCACCCAATATAGACTCATGCATACAATATATAGATAAAATCAATAAAACTACATAGAATAGTAGAAAATAATATAGATAAGTGAGTTAAATAATGAACTTATCAAATTCCCCAAACTTGAACGTTTGATTGTCCTCAATCAATAGGCAAGAAAAAAATTAAAAGATTATGCAGTTAAAGTGCAATGCCTCACAAGATTCATCACAGTCAAGAATCAAAAATCCACTACACACAAGCAATTTGAAAGAGATGGAAAATTCATCAACCGTGGAAGAACTCACGGGAAGTGTATCACTCAACTCTCAAGTGTTTAATGTATAGATGAAAGCACTCAACAACATGTATGAAGAAATTTCTACCATAGGCTTGCAAATTTTCTAATATCTCCACTGCTAGAATGTGCACACAAGTCTAGAATTAAAAAGGACTTTCGAAAGGTTGTAACGTAGGCTTTTTCTGATAAGGTAGGGAAATATGGCCAAGTGACTAAATCAATTGAGTTCATGACTCTCAACATATCCAACCACTATCTATAATCATCCACCTCATCTCCTCATATACATAAAAAAACTCAAAAAAATTTCTAGCTCATTTTGAATCTCTTATGCTCTTTTCGATAATTTTGTATTCTTTTCTTTATAGAGAGCTTATGAGAATTCTAATTATTTCTTTGAGCTTCTTTTTCACACATCTTTTCACCACTAATTTATCGTATCTTATCACGAATTCACCAATCAATCCCATATATACCACAACTCAAGACATGAGTGAGACAATACTTTTCTTAATCTCATAGACAAGGAAAGAAAAATTGTACAGGCTCAAAGTGGCTAACTAGGGAAAATTTTATTGTGAAGGGACAGTGTTTAGGATATTGGGTTAACAAAGATGGCCTAATATCATCTCCTAAACTTGTGCACACTATGCAGTCTCTAGAGAAATCAAAACACACATGTGAATCTCACATCAAACGAAATAAAGGCTCAAATTTCTCGTACAAGGGTTCAAAAATTTTCTTCCACAGTCAATTTCAAATCAGCTCAATCAGCATGCAAGTATAAGTGTCAAATCAGTCCCATCATGCGGTATTCTACATTCATAGGCATCTAACCACAATCTCAATCAATTCAAACTCAACCCTCAATCAATTCTAATCTCACAATCTCATTCAGGTTATCTCAAAACTCAAAATTCTTCCCCACAAAATTGCATAAAATAGAAAAGAAAAATTAAAGACGGAAAGCAGAATAAAGAAAAGATAGAATGTTCCATCTCTTGTCCACATCCACCAAACTTATTTCCAACTTGAAGAGTGAAATAAGTTTGAAAATCAGACAAAAGAGGGAACGATACCTGGTAGTTGATCTCAGACATCAACTTTTTTTTATCCCCCGGAATCTCCAAACATCGCGCGATGTGAAATAGAAACGAAATAATAGAAATTTGAAATAAAAACAAAAATTGAAAAAGAAAACACGAAAAAGGTTGGGTTACCTCCCAACATGTGCTTGATTTAACGTCGCAGCTCGACGGTACCTCAAATCACCACTAAGGAGGTCGGGTCCAGACGGGTCTTTTCGCGACCTCCTCTCCATCTTTGTTCTTTATAACTTGCATCCCCCATTTTTTGGCATCTTCTTCCAGAAAGATCTTGTGCATGCATAATGAAAGACTGACCCCTTTGATAAACCCCATAGTCCATCCAATGGCGGACCTGAGGTGTGCCGGGATTTGTTTGAGTTCCAGAGCAGGCGGATTGGAGTTAGAAATCTGCGGTTCCAAACTCACGTCAATCGACGCATGGTGTGCGTCGATCGACGTGGTTGAGATGGCAGAGATCTCTTTTCCATGTTGCACCATTTCATTTGACGAAGTCTTTGCATCAAACCTTTTTCTTGCATCGATCGACGTGGCTCCTGCGTCGATCGACGTGGGTGTTTTTCCACGTTTTCCCTTCTTTTTCTGGCTGCGTTGGCTTGGTAACTGCTCCCGTTTGATCTCTTTCTCCTGTGTTATTTCTTCAAACACACCCACCTCCATCACTAGATCCACAAGCTCATCGTCCGCCTCATCCAAATATGAAGACAAAAATAAAGAGTGTAGTAAGCAGTTCTCCAGAAAATCCGGATCAGTTTTAAGAGAAGAAAAGGGGGAGGAAATTAACGGATTGAAACAATTGATCATGTGGCACTCTTCCTGGTAGCTCCATTCATTACTCTTCTGCACTGCTTTGTAGATGGGGAAGGTGACCGACTCGTCATTAACTCAGAACGTCAGTTTTCCATCTCGAATGTCAATCAATGCTCCTGCAGTCTTCAAGAAAGATCTCCCCAAGATCAGCGGGATGTTGTGGTCTTCTTCCATGTCAAGCACCACGAAGTCTGCTGGAATGATGAAGTCCTTCACCTTCACAAGTACGTCTTCTATGATGCCTCTTGGGTAGGACACCGATCTATCAGCCATCTGCAATGATATGGTCGTTGGTTTGATGCTTCCAATCTCTAGTCGCTTGAAGATAGACAGCGGCATTAAGTTCATGGATGCGCCGGAATCGCAAAGGACCTTTCCAAAGGTCTCTTCTCCAATGACGCAGGAGATTGTGAAGGATCTCGGGTCCTCTCTCTTCAGCGGCATCTTCTTTTGAATAATCGCGCTGCATTCCTCGAACAAGTTGACCATCTCTTGCTCCAGGAAGGGTCTTTTCTGAGACACCATATCCTTCAGAAACTTGATATACCCTGGTATCTCTCGTAGTGCCTCAATCAGCGGGATGTTGATGTTCACCTTCTTCATGTTCTCCAGAAAGCGTGCAAATCTCTCATTCATCTTCGTTTTAGCAAAACGCTGTGGAAACGGCATAGGAGGCTTCTTTGCAGGCGGGCTGGGGGCTGGCGTCGATTGACGTGGATCAGCATCGATTGACGGGGCCTTTGGAGCTGCATTGATTGACGTAGATCCTGCATCAATCGACGGGGCTGCATCTTCGACGGCTTCTTCGACCTGCTCGGCTTCTTCGTCCTCCTGGGTATCTTTCTCCGCCTGCTTTGGCCCTTCATATGATTTTCCCCCTCTCATAGTGATGGCATTATCTTGGTTCCTCTGATTCTGATTCTTGGGGTTAATCTGAGTGTTGCTTGGAAGTTGCCTCGACTTGTGCTGGGCTCCGAGGGCATCGGCGATCTGACTGACCAGGGTTTCTATAATTTGTACATGCTTCTGCACCTGGTCTACTTTAGTATTCACGCCTGCGATTTCTTGCTCCAGTTTGCTCACTTTATTCGTGGACACCTGCATGAACTTAGCCAAAATCTCCTCGAGATCTGGCTTCTTCTTCTCCACCACTTCTCCATCTTGCACTGCAAATCCAGGTGGTGGCTGCTCCGCAGCTTGGGGGTTTGCGTAGGAAAATTCAGGGTGGTTCCTTGCGTGATTATAAGTATAGGGCTGGTTGTGCTGCTGATTATGCTGCTGATATCCTCCACGGTAGTTGTTTTGGTAACCACCAATTTGGATGAAATTTACATCGGCACAATCCCTCTCAGGCGGAGCTTGCATTGGCTCTACTGCAGCAACTGCCTTCTCCAGTTTCAGTGTAGCGAAGTCCTCTCGCAACTTCTTCACCTCGACTGCCCAATCAGGTTCTTCAGCGACCTTTTTCTCCACTACTTTCTCAACAGCCTTCACAGGGCGACTTCGACTCGAGGACCAACGTTGATTGTTGTTAGCCATCTTTTGGAAAAATTCCATGGCCTTCTTCCACTTTTCGTCATGATGGTGTCACCCAGTGTGGTATCCACCAACTCAACTCTCCTCTCATTGAGCCCTTCGTAGAATGCTTCTGCTTGCTCGCCCGGAGCTAGGCCATGTCCTGGGCAAGATCTCAGTAACTCCTTGTAACGCTCCCACGCTTCATAGAAGCTTTCATCTGGTCTTTGAGCAAACCGGATGATCTCAATTTGATCGATGCAAAATCTGCACACAGATTATAGCAAAGGGCAAATAAATTTATAAATAACCCGAAGGTATGTCGAACCCACAGAGATAGTGCAACGAAAGTAATTCATATACTGAATGTAGTTTTTTAATCCTTTGTTTGGGCAAAACCAAATTTGAGAGTTTTTTGGGTTTGATGAAAACAACTTTTAAAGAAATTCAAATAAAAGAAAGCACAGATCCTAGGGAAATCTATCAATCTAATCAACATGCAAGAAATAAATAATTCAAACCCATAAAAGATACTTTTGGTGGAAAATCTGGTAAAGTGGAATCAACTCCTTGGTCGGGCAGTCAAAACCTAGATTATTAACTAGTGATTATCTCCTCTCAGTCTCAAAAACACAAGTTAATAAATCTCAATAAAAATCAGATTAATCCTACAATTGAATTCTTCTTGGTCGGACAGAAAATCAAATGTATTAAACTCTCACTTCCTATTATCAATTTTCACCTCTCGGTCCTTCAATTAATAATAAAAACCTATTCCAATCTTCATCTCTCGATCCTTCAAATGAAAATAGATTTGAAATAAAATCAAAGAGTTTAAACCAATAAAAGAGTTTGAAGAATTCGAATCAAAACATGAATCACAAATGGAGAAACCCTGGAATCTGATAAGAGTCTAGCCTAGTATATTAAAGATAAACAATGAAACAAAAATTAAATATTGCATTAAAATAAAAGTGCAGAAAAATAAAGATACAAGAAAATAAAGGTTTTGATTCCAGCCCTAAAAACTAAAGAAACTAAACTATAAACTGAAATTTAAAGTTGGACTGGAATGATTAATAATGAACTAGACATGAGTTTATATAGGAGTAGGGTAAAACTCTTGAATGGTAGGAATTGATGAAATTGAGCATTTCCTTCTTGAGTTGATAGTATTTGATATTTTCCTTCTTTGCTCAAAACTTCAAAAGGAATGATTTTCTTGGTTGAAACTTCCCTTTTTGGGTCTTCAATGCTTCCAAATTGATGTGTAACTTGAATCCCAAGCAATTATTGCCCAAAAAATGTGAAAAAATCCCAGAATTTCGCCAAAAAATTCCGTCTCGGTCGACGCGGCTTCTGTGTCGGTCGAAACAGAGACCATTTTCGCACCTTTTGACCATTCTGCGCAGTCTCACGGTTTTGGCCATAACTTTTTTTCCCGAACTCCGATTGACCCGATTCCAGTTGCATTGGAAAGCTATCTCAAAGGTATTTCAAATGACATGCTCCATTAGATCAGATTCCATCTGTGCAAGAAGTAGTGACTGTTTCTTTGAACATCTTCTGCTTTTGGTACGGGTTTCCATTGAATTTGGCCTAAAACCTGCAAAAACACACAATGACAAGCATAATACCCTCTAATATATACTCATGCTCAGAAATAAGTAAAACCATAACAAAATGCACTTGAAATAATGGAGAAAAATATAGATAAGTGAGTATAATTATGAGCTTATCAATGAACTCCTTCCTTCTTTGTCTGATGACGTTCGGAGGAAAGAAGTTTTCCAGGAATTCATTCCGCAGCTCAGTCCATGTACTAATACTTTCTTTGTCCAGCGTAGTGAACCAAGACTGTGCCTTATCCCACAAAGAGAATGCGAACAGACGCATTCAGATGGCACTCTTGTTGACCCCTCCGATTTTGACAGTATTGCAAAGCATCAGAAATTTATCGAGATGTGCATACAGATCCTCCATCGCTCTTCCACCGAATTGATTTTGTTGCACCATTTGCACCAATCTAATCTTCAGCTCGAAGTTGTTGGCGTTGATGCCAATCCTGAAGTCTTTCTCTTTGAACTGAGGTCGGTACCGTGCTTGCATAGCTTCTTCTTCCTCATCCTCATTGGATTCCTCTGGTTGATTCTAGTCGTCGTCCTCTTCATCATCGGGATTGTCCTTAAATAGTGGATTGCGGTGAAGATTCCTATTATTCCGGTTATTCCTCTCAAGGTTTCTCTCCTAATTCAGTTGTTAGATCTGTGCCCGCATGGCTTGAACTTCTTGGAGAAGCACATCTTGCTCCTCCTGGGTCATTACTGGAGGGGGCGGTGGATCCGCTGGTTGTATGATCAGTTGCGGCACATGGTCCGGCGGTGGCACGTTTTCTGCCATTGTTCGATCAGTCGAGCTTTCTTGGGCACGCTTATTCCTTCGGATCCTTCTGCACGTAGCTTTGATGTCTGGATAATAATAGAGCGGGTCCTTTCCTTTAGCTCTCATACTCATGCACTACCTGTACAGCAAAGGAGGTAGCGAAGTAAAATTGGAAATAAACCGAAACAAAATAAGAACGAAAACTGAAATTCAGAAAAAAAAAACAAAAAAAAACAAAGACGTCGATCGACGAAGAATCGGCGTCGATCGACGCGGAAACAAGAACTACGTCGATCAATGCAAGATACACGTCGATTGACGTGAAGAACAAAAACTTACGAAAATTCAAACAAAAGCATGAAAATTACAACCTAAATTAGTATTTCGATAACAGAATTAATAATAAGATTATTTATATTCTTTCCCCGGCAACGGTGCAAAAATTTGATCGCATAATTATTTTACTAGCGACTTAGCAAAGCTAATAATAAAGCGGCAAATAAATTATCGATCCCATGGGGAAGAAATAACGAAAAATCTTAAGTACTAAAACATAGGTTCTCGAAACACTGGTTAGGAAAGAAAATAAACTTTGGGTTTTGTTTCAACTGATTTCGCAAATTAAAATTAAACAGAAAAATAAAAGACTTTAGATGAAGCAAATATGAGAAGTACAGATTCCAGGGATATCTACCTATCAAGTATGACATGTATGAATGAATTGATTAATTCCCAATTTAATTCCTCTTCGTAGTGAAACATCAGAAAAGTATTATGAACTTCTTTGTTGGACAATTCATAAAGTAGATTAGTCAGTTCCCTATCTCCGCTCGGTCTCAAGATGAATTAACTAACTCCAAAAATCAACAGATTTATTTCTATAATCTATCTCCTTCTGCTCAGACAAGAAATAAAATTATATTGTGAAAAACTCTTTCCATTGAAAACTATTACAGTTATGTTTCAAGTCCTCAACTAATTAATCCTAAGATGTGGCCAGCAAACTCAAGATTGTGAATAAGCACAGATTTCACAAACTACGATGGGAAAGGGAAAATAATTCAATTAATCACACATGCATACATTGATAGTTTGAAACCCTAGAATCTGAGAAGGAAGTTAGTTACACATAATCATACTAGAATTCATCAAAGATAAATAAAACCTAAATTGCATAAAAACTTGGGTCTGAATGTCTTCTCACAAAAATCTGTCTTCAAACATAAAACTCAACTAAAGCTTGGAATCTCTCAAAATCTGAAATCTGGAATGAAGCACACTTAAAAATCGAAATTACTGGGATATATATAGAGGTGGAGGTGTATACTATCAAATCTAGGGCTAAAGATATGAAAAAAATTCGAATTTAATCAATTTCCCGCGCCACCAGTTCCGCGTCGATCGACGTGGAAAAATCAGGTCTCGCCCCTTCTGCGCGGTCTCACGGTTTTGGCCATAACTTCCTCTCCCAAACTCCGATTGATCCGATTCCAGTTGCGTTGGAAAGCTAACTTAAAGCTCTATCCATTGACATACGCCAATAGCCCGAATTCTTTGTGTGAAAAAACTGTTCACTGCTACTCTTTCGTGTAACTGCTTTCGGAACGGTTTTCTCGTGAATTTAGGCCTAAAACCTGCATAAACATCAAGACGCGCCTAATACCACCCAATATAGACTCATGAATACAATATATAGATAAACTCAATAAAACTACATAGAATAGTAGAAAATAATATAGATAAGTGAGTTAAATAATGAACTTATCACCTATGCACTACCTCCGCACAGGGATTGGATCGAGATACATATAAAGACATGCTATTCACGACACGCCTATCCGCGTGTTGGCTACAATGATTGTGTCAAATATCACCTAGACTGGCTATTACCTACATCTAGATTAACAGGAACAAGCTCTAGTATGCTTCAATCACAAAGAGGGAGGTAAACAAACAATTATCAAACCTAATCTTCATACATCCTTGTTTAAATCAACATCCAAATTGAATTAGAACAACATACCTCTCAATTGTAATAATACAAAGTTGAAATCAAATAAATCCATTACAATTGATAAGTAGAAAGTGAAATCTTCCCCAATTGGATTTGATTGGTCTTGATCTACCCCCTTGGATCTTCAATTCTTCTCCAAGGATGATGAATTAGCTCCTTGATACCTTTGGGTGAGGTTTTGGAAGGGATGAAAATGAGAATCGTAGAGAGAATTTAGGTAATTTCCCTTTAGATTTGACAAAAGTTCTCTTAAAGTTCGAAAATTCCCCTCTTATAAACGAACTAGCAGGGCCTCGGATCGCCCGGTCGATGTATGGCTCGCCCTGTTGAAGCTGGAAACCGCCAAATTGCTGGGAGACCCGCTCTGGCTCGCCCGGTCGGAAATGGCTCGACCGAGCCTGCTCAACTCGGCCGGTTGACACCTCCAAACTCCAAACTCGTGCGATTTGCCTCCAAAACTCCACCAAAAATGCTCTTTTATGCTCAAAACTCATCCTACAACATTCCAAACACAAAAACACGAAAACACAATGAAAGAACAACAAAAACATATGATATAAGGGTAAAATGGCCACAAACATGCACGCTCACACATTGAAAATTAGGTCATTTTACATGCATATCATAATCCCCCAAACTTGAACCTTTGATTGTCCTCAATCAAAACAAAACAAAGCAATCCATGAACCTCATGAAACAACCTCATAGCATATCTTGATTATCTTGGCATGCCCTAATCAATCGAGATTATCACCTAACTTTGTGACACGGTTAATGCTAACGACTTGAACCACTCATCAATTTTGGATAAAGAAATAAAAGCACTCCCTTACGTGTTTAGGGTTTGATGAGATTTCACTCATTCACAAGATATCGAGCACAATTTCCATAGGCTTGAAACTATTCTCACCACTATACTACAACGAGTTGGATCCTAAAATAAAAAAGGTCTTTGTTTTCGGTTATAACGTGGCTCACTAAAAGGTAGGTGGTTTTGGGCTAAAAGTGACTACTTCTCCATTTCCCAAAATCCCCAAACTTATTCTCTTCAATCCACTTCAAACCCGAGACTTTTTCATTCATAGCATTTTTCTCCCCCTTTTTTTTTCTTTTTCATATCATCATTCATTCATTTCATGGTGCCTCTCTTTCTTCTCTTTTTTATTCTTTTTTTTTCTCAAGCACCCAAAATTTTTGTCGGTGCTCCATTTTTCCTAGGATTCACTTCAACCCTTTATTTCATACCTTCCATGCCTCAACAATTGCCAAACAAAGATACCAAACAACTCCCATCCCAACTCTCATCACCGTATTCACCCTCATACACTCATTCCCCCAAATTTTTGTCCTAATAGTTCAAAGGAAATTCACCGTTAAAGCACAATCACGGGGGTCAAAGATATGAAAGGCAAAATTATGATAACAACCACCTTATACTCCCGGAGTGAAAGGTAGGACTAAGAATCGATGGCCTAATATCATTTTTTAGTTACCAAACTCATGCCATAAAGATAGAGAATATATGCAAGTTCTAGATCTTGTGCTCTCAATCTTGCCACTCACAAACAATAAAGATATGACAATATCATGGCTCAAACCTCACAGCTTTTTGTCAAGTCCTATGCATTAACCACACACAAAACTCGGCAATTCAAAAGTTCAACTAAAGCATGCCTTGACAACTAGATTCCGCCCTATCATTGATTAAGGTAAATATCAAGCTTACTAAGTAAATCATGATTCAAACCTCAAGTTCTTGTTTGGGTTCATCACACACACACAAACAAGCACACAACAAACTAACAACAATCTACATGTCATGAAACAATTGTAATGAAGCTAATTGGCAAAAGAAACGAAAGAAAGCGTTACCCATCGATAGACACGATCAAACTGCTCTCTCATGCCTTATTTGTACCTACTACAAATCAACACAAACACCACCAAACTATTGAGCATAAACAAGCCAATTAAGTTCTCATTTCCACCGACTTTCCACAAACCAATCATCAACAAAAATAAAGCAATATCCACTAGCTCTATGATCACTGTAATTTCTACAGATTAATTATAGAAATAGTGGCAAATAAATTTGTAAACCCTAAGGTTATCGATCCAGGGGAATGAAGCAGCGAAAAAATCCTAAATACTAAATCAGACGTTCTTAAAATACTGGTTAGGAAAATCAAATAAAAGGTTTTGTTGTTTTGAAATTGCAATACTTGCTATCGAAAATCAAACAGGAAAATTAAAAAGCTTTTGAATTCAAATAAGAGAAGCACAGATTCCAGGGATATCTACCTATCAAGTATGACATGTATGAATGAATCGATTAATTCCCAATTTTAATTCCTCTTCGTAGTGAAACATCAGAAAAGTATTACGAACTTCTTTGTTGGACAATTCGTAAAGTAGATTAATTAATTACCTATCTCCGCTCGGTCTCAAGATAAATTAACTAACTCCAAAGATCTACAGATTTATTCCTACAATTAATCTCCTTCAGTTACGACAAGAAATCAGATTATATTGTGAAAATCTCTTTCGATTGAAAACTATCACAGTTACGTCTCAAGTAATCAACTAGTTAATCCTAAGATGTGGCCAAGAAATCAAGATTATGAATAAGCACAGATTTCACAAACTACGAAGGGAAAGGGAAAATAATTCAATTAATCAAACATGCATACATTGATAGTTCAAAACCCTAGAATCTGAAAAGAAGTTTAGTTACACATATTCAGAGTAATATTCATCATAGAAAGATAAAACCTGAATTGCATAAAAACTTGGGTTGGAATGTCTTCCCACAAAACTTGATCTTCAAACATAAACTCTAAAACTCTTTGAATCTCTCAAAATCTGAAATCTGGAATAAAACATGCTTAAAACTCGATTTTACAAGGTTATTTATAGAGGTGGAGGTGTATCATATCAAATCTAGGGCTAAAGATATGAAAAATCTCGAATTCAGCCAATTTCCCGCGCCAGGAGGTCCGCGTCGATCGACGCAGCATCTCCGTCGATCGACGTGGAAAACTGAGGTCAGCCCCGTCTGCGCGGTCTCACGGTTTTGGCCATAACTTCCTCATCCGAACTCCGATTGACCCGATTCCAGTTGCGTTGGAAAGCTAATTCAAAGCTCTATCCATTACCATGCGCCAATAGCCCGAATTCCTCTTGTGGAAAAACTCTTCACTGCTACTCTTACACGTCACTGCTTTCGGAACGGTTTTCTCGTGAGTTTAGGCTTAAAACCCTGCATAAACATCAAAACACACCTAAAACCACCTAATATTGACATCATGCATAAAATATATATATAAACTCAATAAAACTTTATAAATTAGTATAGAAATAATATAGATAAGTGAGTGAAATAATGAGCTTATCACTCTACCCCATACATACCAAACCGTTCAACATATCCACAAACCAAACCAAATGGAAAGAATTAAATCTCATGCAAACTCGCTAATAATCCATCAACAAACCATTCAATTAAAATCACAGCATCCAAACAACATCCACATCCAAATCCATCATTCAAACCAAAGTAAAAGTAGATGAATACCATTATACAATCCGATAGAAGATCAAATTATTTAAAATCAATTCAAAATAAACTAAGATAGAGGAAGAGAGGAGAGTAATAAACCAAGGCACCGACTACCGAGAAATCCCCCCCAAACTTAGTCAAGTGAGACTAAGTTTGCAAAAACGGTGGACGGTGCATCGTCACTCCTCTTGATCTTGTAGTTCCTCCCTACAAACACAAGACCAACAAACTAAACATTTATTCAAAATCACAACAACTAAAAGCAATCAAACTAAAGAAAGAAAATTGGTTGGGTTGCCTCCCAACAAGCTCTTCCTTAACGTCGGTAGCTAGACGACCTTACCACATCACCCATTGTTAAAAGTCTTGTGTATTTTCAAGATACCTTTCTCCCTTGTTCGACATTTGCTTTGAAGCAATTTGTCAAGAGAGATCTTCCTTGCACCCCTCTCATCCTTCCAAGAAGGGTTGCATGTCTCGACAAACTCGACTATAAAAGGTGGTGATTCCTTCTTTGATTTGATCTCCAAGTCCTCATCCAAATGTATCCAAATTATATAAGTCTTGACTTGTTCCTTGTTTGGATTTATCTTTGACTCCTTATCACCTCCTTCTCCGATCAAATCACAAGATCCATTCACTAGTTCTTCAAGAATCACCTCCTTTTCCCTCTTATCTATCACTAATGAAGGAAAGTTATGCACCATATTCCCACTTAGACCCCCCGACACAATTACCTCATCATTTTGCTCTTCTTCAACTTGTTCTACCAAGGCCGGGACTTTTTGCAATTCCTCAAGTGAAGGTATCTCAAGAGCACCATTCTTCTTACTTTCAATAACTTGCAACTCCTCCTCAGTGCCTTCATCCTCTTCCTCTTTTTGAGGTAATTCTTTACCTTCTTTCTTTGATTCTTCTCCTTGCAACACCACTATCTTCTCTTCTTTGAGTTCTTCTTGTCAAGGTTTCTCCTCTTGCTTTGTTTCACTCCTTGGCTTGGCAATGATCGATTTGTGCTTCGGAGTGTCCTCAAATATCTCCTCATTCAGCTCACATTTTCTTTCCTTGACATCCTCACTTTTCCTATTTGAACACCTTAACAACCTAAGTTGTTCTTGCATTAAATCCAATTGGCTTTTCAACCAATCATCTTCACTAGTCTCTTTTACAGATTTCTTTGCACGGTACTCTCTTGCATTGTCCGACCATTGGCAATCACCTTCCCACATGTTCTCATACTCACTTCGGATCGTCCTTCGTGGCCTTTGTCTCTCTATCATTTTGGCCTTCATTTCCTCCATTTGTCTTTGCAAATTATACAATCTCTCTGTGTTAATTCCACGATGATTCTCCATTTTACACCTACAAGAATCCAACAAACTCAAAGTACCAACAAATTATTCACACAAACAAAAACACAAACACCTAGCCTACAAGCTTCACTTTTCCCCCAATATCTAGCAATCTACTAATTGAAGTCCCCAACAACGGCGCGAAAAACTTGATGTGCAATAAAAACTCATACAAATCCTCATTGCACACTCAAGGTTTAATTATCAATCCAGGTCCTTCTTTCCTTCGCATGCTAGATTACCGGGATACTATAGCAAAGTCTAATAGCTAGGCAAAATAGAATCATTGAGTAATTTCTATCAATCTAGGCATTCAATTTAAACCTATGATAACAACATATAATAAGCAATGAATTAAACCAAAAATCAACATTCAATCGCAACCAATCAAACCAATTCTCTTCACACTTTGGTAAACCAAGACAGACAAATACTCAAATGAGGTAGATAGGATGTTGAAATAAACGTAGATGTAATCCAATTAGGTTAATCATTGATGTAAACACATTTTAATCCCTAGATGGATGATCAATTTGCTCTAATATAGTCAATCCCTTGTCACGGCGAATTGACCGTAGATGAAATTAAAAATCTCAAACAGTCACGTTATCGACCCCTAACTCACTCCTAAAAGCTCGCAAATTATGGACCTATGCACTTCCTCCGCACAGGGATTGGATCGAGATACATATAAAGACATGCTATTCACGACACGCCTATCCGCGTGTTGGCTACAATGATTGTGTCAAATATCACCTAGACTGGCTATTACCTACATCTAGATGAATAGGAACAAGCTCTAGCATGCTTCAATCACAAAGAGGGAGGTAAACAAACAATTATCAAACCTAATCTTCATACATCTTTGCTTAAATCGACATCCAAATTGAATTAGAACAACATACCTCTCAATTGTAACAATACAAAGTTGAAATCAAATAAATCCATTACAATTGATAAGTAGAAAGTGAAATCTTCCCCAATTGGATTTGATTGGTCTTGATCTACCCCCTTGGATCTTCAATTCTTCTCCAAGGATGATGAATTAGCTCCTTGATACCTTTGGGTGAGGTTTTGGAAGGGATGGAAATGGGAATCGTAGAGATAATTTAGGTAATTTCCCTTTAGATTTGACAAAAGTTCTCTTAAAGTTCGATAATTCTCTTATTATAAACGAACTAACAGGGCCTCGGATCGCCCGGTCGAAGTATGGCTCGCTCGGTCGAAGCTGGAAACCGCCAAATTGCTGGGAGACCCGCTCTGGCTCGCCCGGTCGGAAATGGCTCGATCGAGCCTGCTCTCTGTTGGCAAGGCTCGGTCGAGCCTGCTCAGCTCGGCCGATCGAGCTCTCTGTCCGGCTTGGCTCAGCCGGTCTTGCTTTGCTCGGCCGGTCGAAGCCTTTGAACAGCATGGCTCGGCCGAGCCTGCTCAGCTCGGCCGGTCGACACCTCCAAACTCCAAACTCGTGCTATTTACCTCCAAAACTCCACCAAAAATGCTCTTTTATGCTCAAAACTCATCCTACAACATTCCAAACACAAAAACACGAAAACACAACGAAAGAACAACAAAAACATATGATATGAGGGTAAAATGGCCACAAACATGCACGCTCACACATCGAAAATTAGTTCATTTTACACGCATATTAGGGAAGAATTTTCAAATTTAAAAAAAAATTGTACTTTGAATGTTAAGTTTCTTAAAATAAATTTGTTATTGTATAATAGTTTATTCATATTTGTTATAAAATTATATATTTGATTTTAATTTAAATTATTTTAGATTTTAACTAAAAATCAAATGTAAAAACAAGCATTAATATATATATATATATCAAAATATACAATATAATAAATTGATAATGAAAAATTAAACAAATAGTAAAAGGAATTAAAATTGAAATATTTTATTTTAAAGGGAAAAAAACAAAATTTTGGATTGTAGATGATCATGAAAAACTTGAAAATTTGAACCGAAAAACAAGAAAACTGTGAGAAGAGTTATGGTCTAAGAAAGAAAAACAAGATGGTGGATTGGGAAAAATGAATGAGTATACGGGTAAGTGGGTAGAGAAAGTATGGTAAGAGAGACAAAAGAACAAGGGTGGTGAGTTAGGGAAAATGAAAGAGTATGGGAAGCGGGGAGAGCTTAACATGCATGTTTTTTTTATGGAAAAGTGGGCAAGAGGGAGGGAGGACTGTGATATTTATATATAATATATTAGATTTATACTTATGCTTTGTATTATATGAATACAATTTGGATATTTTTATTATGTAGGGATATTAATTTAGCCCAAAATTTATGGGTTAATCCGAGTTAAACATTGGGTTTGAGACAAAACAAAATATTTAACCGAAAAGAATTGTGTTAAACAACCACATATTAAATGTGTTGGTTCTGCAAGACCAATCTATTTTTTAAAAAATGAAAATATTCATTTTTATTGTGTAATATAATTTAGTTATTATTAATTTAAAAAAATTATACTACAACTTTGTTTTTTAATTGGATGGAAGAATTTAAATGAGTTTTTTACACAAATGATATCAATATCTATTAAAATCATAATATAAAAAAATTTTAATTTTACATTCTTATCAAATATAATTAACATGTTGATTATATTAGAAATGAAAGTAACAATACAAAATCAAATAAAAGAAAATTTTATTATAGTTCTATTTATTTTCTAATGATTATTTGATGCATGAAAATCGAAAAATAAGTCTAAGGGTAGAATAATTTTTTTTGTAATATTTTTGGGACGGAAATATATTTGGTTTTGTATTTTGGACATTGATCACCGACCTACAATATCGAACTTAATTAACTGAACTCAATCGATTTAGTCAATTTTTTCTAATTTGGCTCGAATTCTGCACACCTGTAACACCAGCTCAATAAGTTTATTATCAAGTCCGCAAAAATGTATTGGGACACATCTTTTGATGTTCCCCGTTGCTTAAAAGGTTGCCTATATCGTATGGATTGTTTTTGCTTCTCTTTCTTTCTCCAAAGTCATTAAGATAGTCAGTGGAATTGGATAGTCATCCACTTGCATATTGTTATGTGTTTTAAGTTTGAGTAACTGTGTAAATATATGTCATTCTCAAGAGACAACTAACTCAATCAATTTGGTTCTACTTAATATATATTTCCATGCGCATTATCAGTGACCAGCAGTTTCACAATCTCCCATCCCAAGACTAAACTCGATTGAAATCATCTATTCATCTTTCATAATTGTGATTCTCTAGCTTTATCCAACAACTTCCATTTTTAGGATTTGGCAAGCAATATTCTGAATTATAAAAAACCTCATCGTTTATCGTTTCTCAATCCAACAGCTTCCACTCACCTTTCTTCTTATTTGTTGGATATGGCAAGTGATATATCTGAGCTATGAGAAACCTTTTTTTTATTTATAGTCTCTAAAATTCAATAGCTTCTACTCTTCTTTCTTCACGTCTTTTGGATATGACAAGTCATTTTCTGGGTTGGGACAACCCTTTCTTGCTTGTTGTCTATCAGGCCAACTTTCACTCTTCTTCTTTTGTGTCTTTCCGATATAGACCTAACTATCGCAATTTTTTCAATGAATCCATAGCTTTGCTGCATTTATCCAGGTTCTTAGCCAAACAAACCAGGAGCTCTAATACTATATGCATTCAGCCTATCCCCACTTGTAAACATTGAGGGGTGGTCACAAATTAAATAATAATATAAAATTAAAAGGATTAATGAAAAATACAATTAAAACTGTGACCTTAGATGGTAGATAAACTTTGTTTGCCCGATATATTTATCTTTATCTGCATACACACATACACGTGGTAATATGCCACTTATTTTCCTTTATATATATATATATATATATATATATATGCATTCTAGGCTGAACTCATCTTCCTGAATGAACTATGAACTTTCATTATTTTGTGTGTAATTGATTATTATTGTATGTATAATATATCATTACAGTATCATATAAACTACAATGATCAATTATACAAACAACAATGAAGTATCATAATTAAGTAATATAATGAACTATCATATAAACTGCAATGATCAATTAAACATACAACAATGAAAAGTTCATAGTTCATTCATAACATTTAGTTCGGATTTGAACACAACTCTATATATATATATATATATATATATATATATATAATATTTTAAATGACCATTTAATAATATATATATATATATATAATATTTTAAATGACCATTTAATAAAATATATTAAAATTAGTTTTAAAAAATCTCTACCAATAAAGTTTAATATTGGATAATCTTTTGTTTTAAATAAATTATGAATTTTTAATATATAAAAATTTATTTATTAAAATTATGAATTTAAATATTTTATAAATTCTTATTGGATGAAAGAGAAAGTAATTTTTAATTAGAAAAATTGAGTTGGATTGGGTCACTAATGGTAGAGATTAATAATGTTATGTGGTAAGTTAAATAGTGCATGAAAGATAAATTAATATTTTATTAAATGATTGAGTCGGGAACGGTCAATGATGAGGATAGTCTCAGAGCTCTGCCCCCACCAAACCTGATTCTTTACCTAGCAAAGTTACACTTCCGATACCATTTGTTATAAAGAAGATATGACATTGATGCAAAAATTAATTAAACACAAAGAGACACACGAATATTAGTGAAGACTACACACAAATAACACGTGAAGAACACACACAATATGGTGACCCAATTCATTAACTATGACTATGTCTGGGGTGCTACCAAATCAAGATATTTACTAGAGGTCTTTTGATGGCTATATTCTGACACTTGACACACATGATAAAATCCAAGACACAAAAAAAATAATTATAAGAATGAAAGAATAAAATCTAATTAGTGTAAGAAACATCAACCTTAATTAATTTAATGTCTATTATACTAGAGATCTTAGTTTGGTGCTTCCAAACCAAAATATACTAGAGATCTTGTGATGGCTATCATCTAGCAGTTGACACATATGATCAATTCCAAGGAACACATTTGTGTTAGCAAACAGAAACTGATTACAAGAGTGAAAGAATAAAATTTGATTAGGGTAAGAAACATCAACTCTAATTAATTTAATGTTTATTATATCTTGATCCTAATCATAATATAAAATATCCCTAAAAATAATGTTTCGTCAATTATGTCTATGTTATATAGATGGTTGAACAGAGTGACTATTACCACTAGTGTAAACACCAAATTGAACCTCACGGTATCACTATCTTTATGCGGACAAAGTAACAAGGATTAGAAAATCCGAGGATTGTGGAGATCACAGTTTTCTTAAACTAAATTCTCCTCGTATGGGTGATTGGTTCCCAGGATACAATGGACAAATCGGTATATTTCTGACGAACTAAGGCAATGCTCGAACTTTATCAAAGAGAGTGCACGAACAAAGAATTTAGCTCAAGGGACAAAACAAGAGCTAAAGAGAGGGAAAAAAGAAGCTTGTTCTACAAGATAAGAACACAAGCTAAGTAAAGCTCAAATGAAGACTAAGAGCTAAAGAAGATATGAGAGAGCTCTTGTTGTTTGTGTGTTTAGCAAATGGGAATGAGAGCTCAATTTATAGGCTCCATACTAAGTGTGAACACTCCAAAATAATTAAGAGATCACATTAAAGAGACCACACCAAAGGTCTCCCACTAAGCTCTCATTAAGGTCACCTTAATTTTCCTCAAAAAATAAATAAAATTTCCAACAATCCCCCACATGAGAAAAAATGGAGAGAAGGATGATCAAGTTCGGCAACTGAATCCGACATAGAATAGGTAGGTGCCCTTTGAACGTTCCCTTGCAAAATGTATTAACTTTACTGGCAATCAGTAGACGCAATGTCCTTGAACTAGTCTGATGTTTGTGTAAATGATGATATGCTTTACACAGGACTCTCCCTAACATACTTTAGTTCTCATTGTTATGTTCATTCATGGCTCTGAACATCTGTGTGGTTCTGTAAGAGGGTCTAAGAATTGAGCCTCAGACAATTCTCTTCGAAGCGGCCCCACTTCTCTCTTACATAGGTGATTCTTTTAGTAGCCCGTACTACCTTCTTAACTTATCGATGCATAAGAATCATTAAAATCTAATTTCTTAACCTTCTTTTTTCGGGTGTCAGTAGTTAAAAAATAATAACCCCCATAGTGATCTATGAGTCCTTTTACAATTAGGTTGTCCCATTGAACCTAGATCTTAGGATCTCCAGTCAACTAGGTTGGGTTTCCATTGTATCAACTCTTTCTAGAGGCTTTAGTCACATTCCTCTTGTCGATTTTGCAACTAGCTCTTAGTTTAACCCTTTTGTAAACGGATCTGCTAAGTTATCTTTTGACTTTACATAGTCAATAGATATAACAACAGTTGAGAGTAGTTGTCTAGTGATATTGTGTCTACGACGTATATGTCCAGACTTACCATTATACATGTTTCTCTGTGCCATGCCAATTGCAAATTGACTATCACAGTGTATACAAATTGCAGGCACTGGTGATAACTCTTATAAAGAGTTATCTTATTACCTTTTAAGCTTGTTTATGGTGTTTAATTCTAATAAATTGGTTTCAATCTAGGGTCTTTTATTACTTAATTGCTTTAGTGTTTCATTTATGCTTAATATTTATGCTTTTAGTATTTAATAAGTTTTTGCAAGGAATTGTGAAGGTTTTCGCCAGATTTTTCATGCTAAAGCTTTTCAGTAGCATCCTAACAAGAAACTACACTGGAGCAAAGGAGTCACATTGCATCATTTGAAAGCCAATATCTTTTGGGACCACTTTCAGACAAAGAGCAGTCACTTTTTGGATCTTGTCTACAAATCGAGAATCAATCTGCGAGAGATACCAGTACTAGAGGGGCAAAAGGGGAAACCACGTGTAAGGATCTGATGCAAAAGAAGGACATCAATGAAAAGAGGAGATAAAGGCAGCAAGATGCGCACAAACACATATGAGCATATTTTAGAGAGAGAAGGTCGAGGGATTTTCTAGAGAGATGAAGCTTTCAGCGCAAGAGAAGATTCAGGCCAGCTTGAAGAACATCGCCTAAGTTTTCTTGTTTAAAATCATCCTTTGTAAATTCTAAGAAGTAGGATGGTAAATAAACTTAAGTTTTATTTTATTTTTAGTTTAAGAATGAACTTAACCTCTAGCACTTGAGTTGTGGAATTTCTATTTAACACTTTTATGTGTTAATGTTTGATTTCATATGAATCTGAGTTTGATCTTGATTTTGGAATGAAAGATCTCTTGAGCACAACAGTGGATAGAGTTTTATCACTTATTAAGGCCGAAAGGATATATAAGTTGAAGAAATCACGATCAACCATGCTTGTTGTGTAAAAATATAAAAAAGTATGGCTTATCAACAATCTTTGTTCTGATTTTGTGCATTTGATCACCATTTCATGCGTAGACATATAATGTATGGTTGGAATTTGCAGATCTAGTGGAGTGACAACTTGCTGGACATATTTGTGTGGGTTTAAGACTCAGAGTTATGGGAGATCTATGGTTTAGCATATAGGATGGTAGAAAATTAGAATTCCATAGCTCAAGTGTGCTTTTATTCTCTTGTTTCGTGTTTCAGAAGTTTTATATGATCATTTGTGATAAGAAGGATTGTTGACCTTGTTTATTTCAGTTTGCTTTTATCAATTATTTTTATTTCATTTTTAGATAGAGTACACATCACACCCAACTTATTTTGCAAGCAATTTCGTGTGCACGGTTTAATTACACACTCACTAGGGTTCGATATCTGGTCTCTAAGACTATACTATTGGTTGATTGCGTACACTTGCGTATTGTCCTGTTCACCACTTGCAGCGCAACAACTGGCTTCGGCCAACTCGGAATATCTTCTAAGAAATGATGTAGCCACTCAGCTTTTTCACCACACTCGTCCAAAGCTATAAACTCAAACTCCATTATGGATCTGGAAATAATAGTTGCTAAGAAGATTTCCATGATGTGGTTGCACCTCCCAAAGTGAACACATATCCACTCGTTGACTTTGAGTCCTTCATATTAGATATCCAGCTAGCATCACAATAGCCTTCAACAACTGTTGGATATGTTTCATAATGCAGTCCATAGTCACGCGTAAGTCTCAAGTACCTAAGTAATCTCACTATACCTTTCTAGTGTGCATCAACTGAATTACTGGTATATATACTTCGCTTACTTACTCTCTAAGCAATATCTAGTCATGTACAACTCATTAAGTATATCAAACTTCTTATAACTCTTGAGTACTCTACTTGAGAAACACTTTCACCTTTGTTTTTTGATTGATGTTGACTTGTATCTATTAGAGTTCTAGCAACATTAGAGTCATCCTTGTTGAATTTATCAAGAATTTTATCAACGTAATGTGATTGATTCAACACAATTCCTTATGATGTTCGAAGAATTTTAATTCCAAGTATCACATCTGTTAGATCCATATCCTTCATGTCTAATCTTGAATTCAACATATCTTTTGTGGATTTTGTCATTTTATCATTGCTTCCAGTGATAATAATGTCATCTACATAAAGACATAGGATCACAAATCCATCTTTAGTGTCTTTAACATAGACACCTTGTCGCACTTATTGATCTTAAATCCACACTCCATCTGTTGGAGTATACTGTAAAGCAAGCTTTTAAGTGAGCTTTGTCATGTACTTAATCCCCCGTAATTAACTGGAACAAATGTTATCACATTGTTGCAATCTCACGATTGCATATATATCCACTTATCTTATATTGTAGACAATGTGGTGGGTGTATCATCCCACTGAAGATTGCATTGTTGAGTTCTGTATAAGATATAAATGGTATTCACAACTAAGATAGTTCTGGATAAACTATCATTTTGGGTTGTAGTATAAACTTGAGATAACTAGTCTTAGTTATTAGTTTATACTAGTGCATGGTGTCACATTGAATGGATCGCGGTGAGACGTGTTATTCTGTTTTGACTCTATGAAGAACCAAGGTCTCGGCGACTTTATTAATTTTTAACCCTAGATGTGATATTTAGATATATGCAAATGATTGTTTGTTACTTTGACTTACCATGGGTGAGAATCAAAAGGATGATTCAATGTGCTCCGTATCTTGGGTAACAATATTATTTGTATGTATTTATTTAGTCACATTAGGGCACCGTGTCCTGGACATCCAGGTTGATGACATCCCCATAAGGAGTTCATAAGTTTTATCGTATTAAATCCTGCATGTGGAATATATTCTGATACGATAATAATATTGAGTGGGTACTACTTAAGGAATTAAGATATTAATTAATTAATGTTGTCAAAGCTTTTCATTAATTAATGGGTGTGCGTTATCTTAAACACGGGAAATAATTAAGTCAAATAGAAGCTTTAATTCACATCGGGATAGGATGACAGTTGCAACATTAATTCCCTAGTGGAATGAATTAATGTTATAAGTTCAAATTATATTCTGGGTTGAATATATGTGTTTGGACTTATGAGAGACCCTATCATATACCTTCTAGAGATCCCTAGCCTGGCCCAATTGGAAACCCTAGATGAAGCCTATAAATAGGATCTTTTGTTGAGAGAAAAAATCTAATAATCCCATAAGTTCATGTGTTGAACGACGGTTAGGGTTTAGTTCTATCAAACACTGTAGATTTGGATTTACTTGGCATCTAACGAATCGGAGGAATGTTGTCCACCCAACATCCGATCGTGGTTCACCAATATACAGGCTAGAAGAAATCCAGTGGAATTGATCTACAGATCTATATAGATCTATCAAGTTAATCATTGATCTTCTTGATTTATTCTTATAAAACCATGTATGTGTGTGTTTGGTATCCAACATCGATCGTGGGGATGAACCGCCTTCACCGGCGTGTTCTATCACCATCATAGCATTATCAAAATTCTCATGTCATTGCTTTGGTGCTTGTTTTAAGCCATACAAAGACTTCACCAATTTATAAAGTTTACTCTGTTGTCCAGGAATAGAGAACCCTTCAAGTTGTTCCATGTAAATCTCTTCTTCTAAATCACCATTTTAAAAAGTTTTTTTTTACATCTATTTGATGTATATCGAGATTTCTTAATGTTATAAAAACAATAATCATCCTAATAGATGTTATTCTTGTCGCTGGGGATAATGTATCAAAGTAATCAAGACCGTCCTTTTGTATGTAACCTTTAATTACACATCTAACCTTATACATACCAACAGTCCCATCAGTTTTCATTTTCTTTGAAATTCACTTATAGCTTAATGGTTTGCATCCAAAAGAAAGATCCACAAGCTCCCAAGTGTGATTTTGCAAAATTGAGTCAATCTCATTTTGAATTGCCTCTTTCCAAAGTGGCAAATGATTTCATCGCTTCAACAAAACTTTGAGGATCACTTTCAGTCAAGTAGACTAAAAAGTCTGGACCATAAGATTTCTCAATCCTAGCACTTTTGCTTCGTCGTGGTTCCACTACCACCTCTTCATGTTCTTCCATCATTTCCACAATTTGTTTAGTTGAAATAGATTCTATTTCTAACTTCTTTAGAAACACATGTTCAAAGAATGAAGCATTTCTTGATTCGGTAATAGTGTTCATGTGAATGTCTTCGATTTTAGACTCGTGAACAAGAAACCGATAAGCACTAATATTATTTGCATAACCGATAAATATGCAATCTACAGTTTTTTGCCCAATTTTCACCTTCTTTGGTGTAGGTTTAGCTACCTTGGCAAGACACCCCCACACTCGCAAGTATTTGTAAGATGGTGGTCTTCTATACCATAGTTCATAGGGACTTTCATCTAATTTCTTTCGGGGAACCTTATTTAAAAGGTAGTTAGCTGTCAAAATAGTTCCCCCCACATGTTCTGAGGCAATCTAAAAATTAATAGTAACGCATTCATCATTTCTTTAGTGTTATGTTCTTTCGTTTTAAAGTACCATTTTGTTAAGTGAGTAAGGTGTAGTAGTCTCATGCTTTATTCCATTGTCAACACAGAAGTTAGCAAAAAGTGATTCATATTCACCTCCTATATCACTTCTTAACACCTTAATATTTTTACTAAGTAGGCTCTCAATTTTAATTTTATCAAGAACAAATGTCTCTATAGCTTCATCTTTACTTTTTAGAAGATACACATAACAAAACTTAGTGTTATCATCTATAAAAGTGATGAAGTACTGTTATCGCCTCGTGAGGGCACTACCTTAAGATCACACACATCTGTGTGGATTAGGTCAAGTGGTTCAAGACTTCTTTCAACATTTAGAAAGAATTCGAGCTAACTTAGCTTCAACATAAGTCTCGTATTTTTGTGTAGAATCAATAGCATATGTATGTTTTTCAAACTCATTAACCTACGCAGGGTACTGAAATTTTCATGTCCTAGTCTACTATGCCATAATATGGAAGACTCAAGCATATAAACGGAAGAGTTCACTTTATTATTAGAAGTGGGCTTGACAGCCATTACATTAAGCTTAAAAAACCCATTACATTCATAACCCTTTCCCAAAAATGCTCCATTCTTGGTCAAGATAACCTTATCTGACTCAAACACCATGCAGAAGCCATGTTTGCTTAACAATGAACCAGAGATAAGATTGTTACGAATCTCAGGCACATACAATACATTGGTGAGATTTAGCTCTTTCGCATAAGTAATCTTCAGAACCACCTTTCCAAGGCCTTTCACATCGGATGTGGCAGAGTTCCTCATGAAGATCTTTTCGCCATCCACATATTCAACAAAATCACAAAACAACTCCTTGTTTGATCATACGTGATGGGTAGCACCCGTGTCAATCTACCATTCGTGTGGGTTTGAACCTACAAGGTTCACCTCTGAGATCACAACAACTAGGTGTATCTTATCAATATCTTTTGTGATGTTCTCCACCATGTGGGTTTCTTAGTTCCTTTGAGGCTTATTGCAATCAGCAGCTCTATGACCAAGCTTGTTATAGTTGTAACATTTGCTCGTGAAATTCTTCTTGAAGCTCTCCTTATTTGGTCCTAATTGTTTTTTGCCTGCAAAATTTATCTGTTTGTTAGCACTATGCCTTGAGCTCTCACCATGCTCAATAACGTTGGCTTTAGCCTCTTAAGGGTTGAGATGCCTCTTGTTATAGCCCTTGTTGTCTTCTTCTATGCGAAGTCTCACAACGAGCTCTTCCACAGTCATCTTTTTTTTCTTGTGAGTCAAGTAGTTCTTGAAATCTTTCCAACTTGGTGGTAGCTTCACAATTACAACAGCTACTTCGAAAGTTTCACTTACAACCATCTTTTCAGCATGAATCTCATGCAAGATTATTTTGAGCTCTTGTACTTGACTTACTACAGTCTTTTAGTTGACCATCTTGTAGTAAAGAAATAGATCTACAAGAAACTTCTTAGCTCCAGCATCTTCAGTCTTGTAGTTTTTCTCCAAGTACTCCCACAGTTCATTCGCAGAGCTTATGGAACTATATACATTATACAATGTATCCACCAAGAAGTTGAGCACATAATTTTCACACAAGAAATCTGAGTGCTTCCATGCATCAAGTGCAGTGACAGTTAGAGCATCAGCATCTTCTCCAAGATTTGTAGCATCTTCCGTTAAGATCCAGGCAAGGTTCAACATTTTCAAGTAGAACAACATCTTTTGTTGCAAACGTTTGAAATTCAAGCCATTGAATTTCTCTGGCTTGTCAGCATGGTTGATGGAAACATTGAAAGTACCAATCCTCACAATAGTGGCAGCAACAACAACATCATTTCTCTGTTTAGACGACATCTTGAGAAGTTTAATTTGGTTTAAGATAGTTGTATAGATGGTTGAACAAAGTGCTATTACAACTTGTGGGAACACCAAATTGAACCTCACAATATCACTATCTTTATGCGGACAAAATAACAATGATTAGAAAATCTGAGGTCTGTGGAGATCACAGTTTCCTTAAATCAAATTTGCCCCGTATGAGTGATTGGTTCCGAGGATATAATGGACAAACCGGTGTATTTTCGGCGAACTAAGGTAATGCTCAAACTTGATCAAAAAGAGAGCACGAGCGAAGAATTTAGCTCAAGGGACAAAATAAGAGCTAAAAAGAGGAAAGAAAGAAGCTTGGTATACAAGATAAGAACACAAGCTAAGAAAAGCTCAAATGGAAACTAAGAGTTAAAGAAGAGAGGAGAGAGCTCCTGTTTTTTGTGTGTTTAGCGAATGGGAATGACAACTTTATTTATAGGCTCCATACCAAATGTATGCACTCTAAAATAATTAAAAGATCACACTAAAGAGACCACCCCAAAGGTCTCCCACTAAGCTCTCATTAAGGTCCTGAAGTGATATGACTTCATGCATATTAAAGTTCATGCATGTTAGACTTTCATACATGTTGAAGTTTGGGCATGTTGGAGTTCTGATTTGTTGAAGTGTTCTGAAGTTAGTTTGTGTCTGAGTATTGTGAAGCTGAAGTCTGTTATTTTGGAGGTTACGTTTTATAAGTAACCAGATAGATTGATGACACGTGTTCGAGATCTGGAGAATTAGTTGAGAGAAAGAATTTAGCTGTTGGAAGAGTCTGTTACAGTTAGCAGCAGAGATTAGCAGTTAGAGAGTTAGACAGAAACAGAGTCATCTTCTTCGTTCGGCTGAGAGAGAGTTTCAGAGAGATCTTCTGTGTGTTTTCTGTGTGTAATCGTGTAGCCAATTTCGTCCAGCAATAAAATCATAGTATAACCCTCCGTGGATGTAGGCAATTGTCGAACCACGTATATCGGTGTGTTGTTGTTTGTGTTGATCATTTTCGTCGTCCATTTCGGTAACAAAGTGGCGCCGTCTGTGGGAATTGGGGCGACGGTGATCAAATTCTGGGATTGAGAAATTGTCACACAGAGTTTGTGTGAGCAGCAGCGAGGTCCTTTGAGGAAATTCATTTTCTGTGAGTATTTCTGTTTCGTCTGTGATTAATAAGACATCGAGTAGTCTTATGTTTGGATTTTCTGGGTTTTCTGAATTCGGTTTTGGGAAGTTTAGAACTGTTGTTCGTTTGATTGCGAATTGTGTGGAATTTGTGTGATTGGAACTCTCTGATTTAGTTTTTGGATCTTCTGAAAATTGATTTCTGGGTTTGCGAATTTTCTGTGAAGAAAGGGAATTATCTGTGTTTGATTATTATGGCGTCAAGTCGAGTTGAAATCGATAAGTTTTCTGGGAAAAATGATTTTGGGCTCTGGAAGATTAAGATGCGAGCTATACTGTCTAAAGAAGGGCTGGTAGATGCCCTTCTGCCCGACTCTGACAAAGCATTTGTTGGAGAGACAGCTGAGAAGAAGGCAAAGTTGATGGATAGTGCCATGAGTTCTCTACTCCTTAGTCTGGATGACAAGGTTCTGCGCGAGGTCTCCAAGGAGAAGACTGCTGCAGACATATGGAAGAAGTTACAGAAGCTGTACATGACTAAATCTATAGCAAACAGGATTTATATGGAGCAACGGCTCTATGGTTTCAAGTTTAATGATGAAAGAAACTTGCTAGATCAATTAGATGACTTCCACAAGGCTGTGGATGAGCTTGAAGTTATTGGGGTAGAGATCGATGATGAAGATAAGGCCATACACCTCCTAAATGCATTGCCTAAATCCTACTCAAGTGTGAATGATGCTATGGTGTATGGAAGATCAGATGGAATCTCATTAGAAGATGTACTTTCAGCCATCAAACAAAAGGAAATGGAGAAGTGTTCAGTGGTTATCAGGAATGATCAGAGTGGAATGGGGTTGTACATCAAGAAAGGTCAGAAAGGCAGTTTCCAAAAGAAGAATCAGACTTACAACAAAGGAGGAAGCCAAGACAGATTCAATCCAAACCAAGGGAAGGATTACAAACCAACATATGTTCAGAAGAAGCCTTATGGAGCTTCACAGCAGCAAGAGGCAAGGGCTCCTGGTAATTTTCAGGAGTCTAGAGTGTGCCACTACTGTAAGAAACCAGGCCACTTAATAAAGGACTGCAATGTGTTGAAGCAAAAGAATTTCTACCAACAAAGAGGGTCCAACCTTGTAAGTTCAACAAATGATGTAACAGATGAGATTCTAAATGTAATGGAGGCTGGTGGAGATGATTCCTGGATCCTTGATTCAGGTTGTTCCTTCCATATGTGTCCGAGGAAGGAATGGTTTGTGGATCTAACCTTGAAGGACATGGGCACTGTGATCCTTGGTAACAATCACGTTTGCAGGATTGAAGGTGTTGGATCTGTTAAACTCCAAAATCATAAAGGAGAAGTCAAAACTCTAACAGATGTGAGGTTCATCCCTCAAATTCAGAGGAACCTCATATCCTTGGGTACACTTGAAGCAAGAGGTTTCAAGTTTGTTGGAGATGGAGTGACCGTTGTAGTCTACAAGGGAGATGTTGAAGTTCTGAAAGGAAGAAGGTTGAACAACATATACTACCTGTTTGCACAAACAATCTGTGGAGAATCTAGTGTTGTTAAAGCTGTGGATTGCAAGCTTTGGCATCTTAGGACTGGACATATCAGTCACAGAGGCTTGGTTGAACTAAAGAAGCAAGGGCTAATCAGCTATGAAGCTGAACTTGATCTTAGCAGCTGTGAGGAGTGCATATTAGCCAAAAGCAAGAAGTTACCATTCAAACCAAGTCAAAGGAGAAGCAACCAGCCTTTAGATTACATACATGCTGATTTGTGGGGGCCATCGAGGACAGAAACTCTTGGTGGAGGAAGATACTTTCTGTCCATAGTTGATGATTATAGCAGGAGAGTATGGGTTCACATTCTGAAAACAAAAGATGAAGTTGCACAGAAATTTAAAGAGTGGACCTACCTGGTTGAAAATGAGAAGGGAAGGAAGATTAAATGCCTAAGAACTGATAATGGCATGGAATTCCTGAGTGAAGAGTTTGATTCTTTTTGCAGACAAAAGGGAATCAAGAGACATAGAACCACACCATACAACCCACAACAAAATGGAGTGGTTGAAAGGATGAATAGAACCCTTTTGGAAAGGGTGAGGTGTTTGTTGCTTGGAGCTGATTTGTCGAAGGGGTTTTGGGGTGAGGCTTTGGCTACAGTCTGTCACTTGATAAACAAGTCCCCATCTACTGCCTTGGAGCTCAAAACTCCAGATGAGATGTGGTATGGGAGGAAACCACATTACTCTTATTTGAGACCCTTCGGTTGTCTTGCTTATGTTCATACTAGGCAAGATAAGTTAGCTCCCAGAGCTTTGAAGTGCATCATGCTTGGTTATCCTACTGGTACGAAAGGATATAGGTTATGGTGCATAGAACCAAACCAACAAAAGGTCATTACTAGCCGGGATGTTACATTTAATGAGATGGTGATGCCTTATTTGCAGAAGAAAGATAAGGGTGTAGTATCTGAAGAAGAAGCATCTGAAACAGCTTATGATTTCAAGGATGTGAAGGATGAAGAAAAGTCTGACATCAATAGACAGCCAACTCTAACAAATTACTGGTTGGCAAGAGACAGAGTGAGGAGGGAGATCCATCCTCCTAGAAGATTTTCAGAGGCAGATGCTATTTTTCTAAGCCTAAATATTGCAGAGAAGCTGCAAGATACATAGCCAAAGACATTTGAAGAAGCATGTACAAGTTCAGAGTGTACACTTTGGCAAGAAGCTATGATTGAAGAGATGCAATCACTAAGAAAGAATGAAACATGGATCCTTGCAGATAAACCAAAGTTTCAATCAGTAGTTGGTTGAAAATGGGTGTTCAAGAGGAAGATTGAGAAGTCAGATCCACCACAAGTGAGATACAAGGCAAGGTTAGTTGCAAAAGGCTTTACCCAAAAGGAGGGAGTGGATTACACTGAGGTGTTCTCACCTGTTGTCAAACATTGCTCAATTAGGATCCTATTAGCTATTGTGGTGCAGCAGGATCTTGAGCTACATCAGTTAGATGTTAAAACAGCTTTCCTACATGGTGAATTAGAGGAAATCATTTATATGGATCAGCCACCAGGGTTTGCTGAACCTGGAAAGGAAGATCAAGTATGTTTGTTGCAGAAGTCACTTTATGGGTTGAAACAAAGTCCGAGACAGTGGAACAAACGGTTTGATGCTCATATGTTAAAGATTGGCTTCAACAGGTCTAAGTTTGACAAGTGTGTCTACCTGAAGCAAGGTTGTGATTCTAGTTTAGTGTACTTACTCTTATATGTAGATGATATGCTTCTAGCTGGGAAGCATATGTCTGATATCAAGCAAGTCAAAGTTGACTTGAAGGCAGAGTTTGACGTGAAAGATCTAGGTGAAGCATCTATGATCTTGGGGATGGATATTCAGAGGGAAAGATCAACTGGAAGATTAAAGCTACAGCAGGAAGAATATTTACTCAAGGTTATTGAGAAGTTTAGCATGAGACAGCACAGATCTCTTGCTTTACCTCTGAGTGCAGACACAAAATTGAGTGAACCAATGAAGCCAAACACTGAAGAAGAGGTAAGGTATATGGATCAAGTACCTTATGCAAGTTTGGTAGGGAGTTTGATGTACATGATGATATGTACAAGGCCTGATATATGTTACTCGATTAGCATGACAAGTAGATTCATGTCATGTCCTGGAAGAGATCATTGGATTGCTCTGATTGGAATCTTGAGGTATCTTAAGGGTACTTTACATCTTGGATTGGTGTTTGAAAGAAAGGAAGACTCAGTTGCTGATGCTCTAACAAAGGTGATTCCAAGACCTAAGTTTCAATATTGCTTGGAACTGATGGGAGTTTGCTGATTCTTGTGATCAGCTTGTGCGTTCTGTAATGGAACTGGCTTGAGGGAAATATTGTGGTGGACATGTTTGGTGATTCGGGCATACATGAAGTCAGGAGGGAGATTTGAAGTGATATGACTTCATGCATGTTAGACTTTCATACATGTTGAAGTTTGGGCATGTTGGAGTTCTGATTTGTTGAAGTGTTCTGAAGTTAGTTTGTGTCTGAGTATTGTGAAGCTGAAGTCTGTTATTTTGGAGGTTACGTTTTATAAGTAACCAGATAGATTGATGACACGTGTTCGAGATCTGGAGAATTAGTTGAGAGAAAGAATTTAGCTGTTGGAAGAGTCTGTTACAGTTAGCAGCAGAGATTAGCAGTTAGAGAGTTAGACAGAAACAGAGTCATCTTCTTCGTTCGGCTGAGAGAGAGTTTCAGAGAGATCTTCTGTGTGTTTTATGTGTGTAATCGTGTAGCCAATTTCGTCCAGCAATAAAATCATAGTATAACCCTCCGTGGATGTAGGCAATTGCCGAACCACGTATATCGGTGTGTTGTTGTTTGTGTTGATCATTTTCGTCGTCCATTTCGGTAACAGGTCCTATGGCTTCAAGTCACCTTAATTTTCCTCATAAAATAAATAAAATTTCCAACAGTCTAATATATGCATAAACATCTTTTTGTACTCCACAACATTTTGTGAATTGTCTAATACATCTTTGTTATCTTAAGCTCAATAATTCAACTAGCTGAACTCAAACAACAGAAAATATATATATTTCATATAAATTATGTTTTCATATATCTCACAGAGAAATTCTTTTGCTGCCTAGTAGAGAGCTATACTCGAAAAAAAAAACACCATGAATGTAAATCAAATACCGACTTAAAAACATAATAAATTTCATGGTTTGATATCTAACTTCCAACTTTACATGCTATTTAAGAGATAGGAGAGAAAACAAGACGGTGGATTGGGGAAAATGAAAGAGTGCAAGGGGAAATGGGTAGAGAAAGTATGGGAAGAGAGAGAAGAAGAAAGGTGGTGGGTTTGGGAAAATGAAAGAGTATGGGAAGTGGGGAGAGTTTAACATATGTTTTAGGTTTTTAGGTGTTACGGGAAAGTGGGTAAGAGGGAGAAAGGGAGGAATGTGACATTTATATATAATATATTTGATTTATACGCGCATTGCATGAACATAATATGTTTGGATATTACTTTTGTTCGAAATCCAAAGATTAATTCAAATTATCTGAATTAAACATTAAGTTCGAGACAAATAAAATATTTCATCGAAAAAAAAAGGATTAAACAATCATGGGTTAAATGTGCTGGCTCCGTTAGATCAGTCTATTTTTTAAAAAATAAAAACTTTGATTTCTTATGTATAATATAATTAAATTATTATTAATTTTTTAAAAAATAAATATAAACTTTTTTATGCTAAATTTTTGTTTTTTAAACAAATGATATCTATATTTGTTGAAATTCTAATATAGACAAATTTATATTTTACAATCTTATCAAATATAATAAACATGTTGAATTAATTAAAAATGAAAGTAACAATACAAAATCAAATAAAAATTATTATGTTTTTATTTATTTTCTAATGATCATTGGATGCATAAAAAATGAAAAATAGGACTAAGGTAGAATAATTTTTTTCTTTTGAAAAGACAATTTTGAGCCAAAAAATTCCGAACTTTTTTAAAATATTACTCACTCCATCCCTTCTAAGTAGTCTCATTTTCCTTTTTGATCTGCCTCATCTAATTGTCTTTTTTCTAAAATGACAAATTTTTTCACATTCACCAATAAAAAATTAATTTCATTAACTCACAAACATTAGTAACTGTGTCAAAAGCAAATGAGACTACTTAGCTGGGACAGAAAGAGTATATGATATAGATGCATGTTGTTTTAATACTTAGAAGTATTTTCATATAAATAGGTTGATTGGGTACAAATTTGATTTTTCTTTAAATAGAAATATGAAGAAAAATATTTGATTTTGTATTTTGGAATTTAATCACCGACCTACTTACTTTCAAGAACCTTAATTAATAATTAATTGAATTTGATCATTTTATTTGATTTTTTCAGTTTTATTTCGAGTTTTGCATACGTGTAACACCAGCTCAATAAGTTTATTATTAAGTCTACGAAAAAGATGTATTGGGATACATCTTTTGATGTTTCCTCATTGCTTAAAGTTTAAAAGGTTGCCTATCGTATGGATTGATTTTGCTTCTCTTTGCCTCCAAAATCATTAAGAAAGTCATTGGAATTGGAAAGTCATCTAATTGCAGAGTGTGATGAGATCAACATTTGAGTCATTGTGTAAATATACGTCATTCTCTCATTGGTCATTATTTTTGTTTTTGTTCGGCTCTTGTTTCTTGGAAGTGTTAAAAATATATATAAATTTACAAAGTCACTTTATATATATATATATATATATATAGTGAAGATCATATGAGAATAGTTTTTAGTATGAGAAATGAGAATAAATCTCAGCCTTTGATTTTGTGATTTCAACGCTCATGATCTATTTCACTCCGTGTGCAGTTTTTCTCGATTATCCTGCAGTTTTGCAAAATTAAGGTTATTTTTGTAATTTTATCTTTTTTAAAAAAAAATCTGAAATAGTATCTCATCAGATTTTTTGTTCCTTTCTTCGCGCGATTTGATTTCTTCTTCCTTCTTCGTTCGATTTGATTTATATTTCTTTTGTCGATCAGATTTTTTTCTTTGTTTCTGGATTTTGCATTCGTGTTCGGTCTCGACTTTGTTAATTGTGCATGAATATAGTTTAAAAAAATTTGTTTTATTCAGATCGATGTTCATTTTTACTATTATATTGTGCATCTTTAGTGTTAACTTTGTGCATTTTTGTATCTTACAGGTTCATTTATTCCAAAGTGTGTTGATGAGATGAAGTATTTTAAGGGCAGAGTTTTTAGAACTGTTGATGTTGGTATTGAGTTTTATAGAGACTACGTTCGTGTTGTTGCTTTGAAGAAGAAGATGTTTAATTTTTTTTCAATTCGTATTTATGTAAAAATGAAGTAAATTGGGCTAAAAATGAAGTAAATAAGGCTAAAAATGAAGTAAATCGGGCTTAAAATGCAGGTTGCTGTTTGTGTTTGAGTATTTTTACAGTTTTAGCCTTTAAAGGCTAAAACTGCAGGATATTGGGGCAAAAATGCCGCATTTTTCAATTTGCTGAGAATGAATCATGTTCGTCAATTTGATGAGATGGACTCGCGAGATCTATTCTTATTTCTCATAGTAACTCCTATTCTCACCTGATCACTACCCTATATATATAGGGTAAATAAGGGAAAATACCCTAAACTATTGACGTTTTCGGAAAAATATCCCAATCTATTTTCATAAGTTAAAAATACCTTAATCTTTACTTTCATTTATGAATTATACCTAGATCTATTGATATTTTGGAAAAATATCCCAATGTATTATTATTAGTTAAAAATACTCCAATCTTTAATTTCGTTTATGAATTATACCAAAATAAGAAATATTATTGGCTCACACAAAGATGGCAGTCTAAACAACTATCACCGTCCGTGTTAAATTTAATGTACTAAACAATCAATAATTGTTATATATTCAAATGCATTTATCTTTTGAAAAGTATTTAAAACTCCATGTTCTGCTCTTTTTTTTGTTTCCTTCGGTTACTTGAATTCCTTATTTTTCTCTAAATGCGTGTTTTAATGTGTGATCTTTTATCAAAATATGTTCGTCTTCGTTTGGATTGGATGTTACACCAACCAACGGAAAAAAAAAAGAGTAGAACATGAAGTTAAAATACTTTTCAGAATATATAGCAAATGGTGTTTGTCTAATACATTAAATTTAACACGACGAATATAGTTGTTTTGACTGTCATCTTTGTGTGAGCCAATAATATTTCTTGCTTTGGTATAATTCGTAAACAAAATTAAAGATTGGAGTATTTTTAACTAATAATAAGACATTAGGGTATTTTCCCAAAATATCAATAGATCAGGGTATAATTCATAAATAAAAGTAAACATTGGGGTATTTTTAACTTATGGAAATAGATTGGGGTATTTTTCCGAAAACGTCAATAGTTTAGGATATTTTTCCCTATTTACCATATATATATATATATATATATATATATATATATATATATATATATAGGGATTAGCTCATATGAGAATTGTTTTTAATATAAGAAATGAGAATAAATACCAATCATTGATTGCACAAGATCTACGGTCATGCTTTAATAATTTAAGTTTTCATTTTATCCTCCACATACTTCGTTGTTACATATTTAAGGGTATATTTGTCATTTAACCTGTTTTAATTATGATATCTTCCTCAAATGAACAATTTTTTTTGGTTTTCTTCTTTCGCATGATTTGGATCTGTAATTCCTTTTCTTTTCAATTTGCCATGAGGTTTTGATTGCCTTGTTGAATAAGTTTTGAGATTTCTCAATATCAATTCGTCTTCGTGTTCGTTTTATCTTCATTAATTCATATATAGGATTTTGGCGATCAGATTCTGGTTTTGATTGGTTCTTAAGGTTAGATTTGAAGTTTTTGTGCTTTCTAAGCTCATGTTTATTTCTGGTTTTCTAGTTTGAATATCATAAGTGTTTTAGTTGTTTGAAGTTTTTGGATGATATTGTTGATTATAGTTTACGAGACTGTTTTTGATATATTGTGTTAGAGAGTTTTTGTTTTAAACAGTTTTGGAAATCTTTCATTTTTAGTATTGTGTTATTAATTTGTTGTGGTATTATGTTCATTATTTTTGTTTGTTAGCTTCATTTTAAGTAACCTTTGATGTGATATTCATTTTATCTGTTCGTAGTTTCATGTATACTAGAGTGTACGGATACGATGAAGCCTCACAAAGGGAGAAAATTTAGAGAATTGGATGATGGTATTGGAAAAAAATACAAAGATTTTGTCATTTAAGGAAGTAAGGTGCCGATAAAATGTAGGTTGCTGATTTTCGTTCATTTTACAAAATGACGATGTACAATTACATTGAATTTATTTTATAATGAACAACAATTAAGATAAAATGAAGAATAACAAAGATAAAATGAAGAATTGCTAAGATAAAATGCATATTACGTGTAACATCAAAATTCACATCAAATTTATTTTTTAATGAACCACAATTGAGATAAAATAAAGTATATAATACATAAAATAAACAAAACGCAACTTTTGCGCCTTGGTTTGTAATGACTGTGTTGCCTTTAATGAAGTAAAATGAGGATAAAATGCCGCATTTTTGTTGAATATTTTATTTAATCTAGATGGTTGATGTTGTCAAATTTATGGACTATATTTATTCTCATTTCTCACGATAAGGACTATCCTCACCAGATCAGCCCCCTACATATATATATATAGTGGTGATCATATGAGAAATATAGTAAGCATGAGAAATGAGATAAATCTCAGCCCTCTATTTTTGCAAATCAACGCTCAAGATTTAAAAAAAAATTTGTTCATTTATTGTAGTAAAATGTACATTATTCAATTTTAAGGGTAATTTTGTAAATTGTAATATTTTTTCTCTATCCTCTAATTCAAATTCTTAAAATATTAAATGATCATAATCCACTTAATTTAAATTCGTTTTTCATGTAGTATATATCAAATTAAAGATAATTTAACTATTTTTCAAACGAAAACCTTACCGAAAAAATAGTAATTCAATACATAAATCTCGTAACATCATACTGATTTTCGTAAAATGCATGAAAATATACTTAAAATGAACAATATGTTAGATGCATTTCATAAGATATAATGAATACATTTTAAGATAAAATAAACAAATAATAAGATAAAATGATATGAGAATATAATATTTTATTTTATTTTATTCAATGATCTTAGAATGCATATTTGATAAAAATATAAATAACTTATTTTAAGATAACATATATTTTAGTTTATGTAATGTACTGAGATTGAATTATTTCGTTGTTTATTTTGATATATGAATGATCGATCTCATGAAAAAATTCAAAATTCACACATTCAGCTTTTAATATGAACTTTGATTATTTTGATGCACAAATAAGATGATTATATTGAGTAGATATGATAAGAATATTCAAATAAATTAAGGGTAGATATATTTTAATTTTGAAAATAAGATAATCTTATTTATTTATAACTAGAATTTCATTGGTGCATTTGACGAAATTATTATTATTGTTAAAAAGTTACGTGTTTGATAGGTATGATAAAATGTTAGAAATTTGTTAGAAATTTCCTTATCTTGTTTTGTTTTTGTGGGTCAAAGTGTAAAAGTCATCTAAGTAAGTCTCTAGAACAAGTTCCAGTTTAGTTTTTCAATGTAAAGTCCTGTAAAGTCTTTTATCGAGTTGGAAGCTGGAGCTGATTCGAAGACAGACTGATGAAACAGTCTGGATGCGCAAGAAGACTCAAACAGACTGGAGCTCAGTATAAAACTGAATAGTTTGGGTTTTAAAGAAACTAACGAGTTTAAGAACTACAAATTGGAACTGACCAGTCTCGGACTGACCAATCTAGTCCAGGGTACAAAGTTTAGGGACCAAGCTTATACTGAATAATGACGTCAGTGAGCATGGACTTGCCCGCATGATGACTTTAGCATGGAATCCTAGTTCCAATCCCAGCGCATAAAGACAAAGAGAATTTCTCTGAGGAATGGTACTAACAAGTACAAACTTTAAGGATAAGAGATTCCTTAATGTCTGCAATCACAAGACTTTAGTCTTGATTACTCGGACTGATTAGTCCAAGATTCCTCAGACTAACATACTATCATTCGGACAATAGGTGAACAGTCACTGTCGAAGTCAGAAAAAGCGGAAGCAGACTCAGAAAAGGCGGATAAAGCCTACATATCCACGTAGAGGACAAAAACATTGGATTGACCGAACATCCAATGTGTCTAACACCTACAGAGATTTGAATCTCACTCCTTACGTATATAAATAGTCGAGGATTTCTAGAGATTCATACCTACCAAACCCGCTATTAAAAAACAAGCTGAAACACTGCTAAAATTTTAACTCAACGTTCGAGGCTTTGAAAAGCTTACCATGTATCACCGTTGTGAACATGAAACTCAGAAAAATTTGTTCTTGAGTTAATCTTTGGTAATCTTTCTCTCCAAGAAAGATTATTAAAGTCAAGTACATTTGGTACTTTGACTCTTACGGGCGTACTTGCTGCCAAGCTAATAGTTAAAGGGTGAACTCTAAATACCCCATTCCGACGATGAGTAGGCTGCGTGGTGTGCCCACACTCTGAGGAGCTGCAAAGTGAAGGATGAACAAAGGGCCAGGCGAGTGAGCTTGTGGACTAAAGAACAAGGCATTCTTCAGCAAGCGATAGATCATATGAGCACCTTGTAGATCCGACACTTAGTAGATTTCCAGACTTGTGCCTAAATATTGGACGTAGGACCTTTTTCTCCGAACCACTATAAATCTTTTGTCTTCTTACTACTTTTAGTTTATCAGCTTACATATCTTAAAATCAACACTCAATTGTTGTTGTATAAAACTGAAACTGACTTTAAGACTATCCGAATTTAAGTATCAAACTGAGTTTTTGATAACCAAACTAAGACTGACACTCAGTTTGGATAAGGTGCAAGTATCAACATTAAAATATTCCATTGTGCAACCCAAACTTACTCTGGAAAATCGGGACCAATAAGTGGTATCAGCGCGGTCAGTCCTTACAGGCTGGTCATTTTGAAGTCGCTTAGGACCGAGATCCTTTTCTTGCACACCTTTTGTCTTATCTTATAGTTCGGGTACATTATATTCAAGATTAATATTCCCAAGCTTCCTCCGTACAATGCTAAAAAGTATGCGATATAGAGAACGAGGTCTTCCATCTAGCTAAAGAGTTTCCATCCAGAGATGGTGGACGTATTGGAGAGAGGACCAATCAAGAATACAAAGATCCTACCCCCGCTCGGAACTAAAGGTGCAAGAACAGTAGAAAAGCCCTATGAAGAATGGAGCCCTTAAGATAAAAGAAGAAACCATCTCGACTCCATCGCACACGAAGTAATTTTATCCTCCTTACCGGACTCCCTAATTGAGGAGGTCATGCAGTTTGACAGTGTGAAGAAGGTGTGGGATTATCTCGACATGTTGTGCCAAGAGAGCGATCAAATGAAGAGAAACAAGTTGCAGCTGTGCGTCAATAAATATGAGTCGTTCCAGATGCAACCTGGATATTCCATTAAATCGATGGAGGCCTGCTTCAATGCCATAGTCAATGAGCTCGAGGCATTGGACAGAGTGTACTCAAATATCAATATTAATGCTAAAATTATGTCTACGATGTCGAAGGAAGATTGGTTCATTAAGACAACCGCATTAAAAGAAAAAGTTTTATCAAAATGACGACCAAGAAATTGTTTGCCTAGCTTCAAGCCCATGAATGGGATATACAAATGGTAAACAAGAATGAAGTCATAAGAGCGGCAAATTCACCAGGCCCCCAGGCTCAGGATGCATCCTACTTTGTCAAGTGGGACTCCAAGCGGAGGCCGAGGAAGACCTTATAGACTGACCGACCGACCAGCACGCCAATCTAGTTCTCAACCAAAGTAGATCCCATCTACATCTGGATCTCAACCAAAGGAAGGTGAAAGCTCAGTTTCTAAGCTTGATGAATAGATGACGAGGTTGTCCAAACACCTCGAACAAGCGAAAGGCAAGCAGGAAGCCCCCAAGATCGAAGAAAAGAGGTTCGTTAAGAGAACACCCAAATCCTACTTCTAATGCAATTCCTCCAAACGTCTAAAGTTCAAGTGTTATCTAGTGGACAAGGAGAAAAGAGAGCGGCTCAAGAAGATACTCGAGCACAGAGCATCGAATGTTGTGGCCCAAGACTTGCTCACAGGAATAGAAGTGCCAGACATCCCAACTCATGATGATGGCTACTATTCATCCGATGAGGAGTCCGAGGAAGAAGCTCTCCTAGCATTCATGGTCGCCTTTGGCGAAGAAACTGATGAGGAGACAGGATTAGAAACTGAAGCTGAGACAACCCCCATTGTCTCAAGTGAGAAGGTACATCCTTTATCTTTAGTTTCTGAAATATCTGCATGCATACTTGACGAAGCTGAGTCGCATTGCTCCGACTTAGAAGAAGTCACATTAAATATTCTTTCAAAGGATTTTGAGAAGTTTTACGAATTAAAGAATATCTTAGCTAGAGAAAACACCTCGTTGAAATCTCAAGTTTCAGTTTTGATCGATGAGATTGAAAAATCTAGGTCAGTCAGTGAGGAGCTAGCAAAACTCCAAGAGGAGCACTCAATTTTACTTAAAAGTTTTGAAAACCTTCAATCTGAGTGCAAATCTTTGAATATTACTGTCCTTGAGTAGGAAGTAAAACTTTGCTTTTTCAAAAAGGACTCGATGAAGTCATGCAATGCATGAGAGAGCCTTCTGATAAGTCATGGTTATGATATGAAAATGGTTTGAGCAATGAAAATCCTGCACCTACTGGTACTAAGAAAACCATGAGTTTTGTAATAGAAAAACTTAGTACTCAGTCCGAGTTGAGTGGTCGAGGGGTAGTATATAAAGCACTAGCTCAGACTGGTAATGCTAAAAGTTGGTAAGCCAACACCCTAAGTTGATGGATCAAAATGGGACTGATAATTCCAAGTCAAAGGGTAAGCTGGTAAAACAGCACAACCCTAGACTGGTCAAGTCTTAAATTGAGTGAAAGTCAGTCCGACCACAGATTCTGACCAAGTAGTATGTTCCCACTACAAGGAAGTTAGTTCCATCGACTAGTTCGGCCAAGCAACCAGTCTATACTGCGAGGAAGTCGAACACACAACCTGGTGAGACTACTAACCAGAGACCTAAATCTCGAGCTCAGCTTGAGATGAGGATTGTACCAAGTAGGGGGAACACCTACTTGAGGCTTGAGCCCAACCACGCGTTTATTTCAAGGGTTGTGAAGGCTAACCAAGGTTGTCCAAACTTATCTAATAAGAGACCACCAAGGTACCACACACAACCGGAACCCAGTTTCCGAAGCTCTTAAAGGAAGCACACTTCCAAGAAACTACACACACTACCACATCTTCCCAATCAAAATGCATGTGTTAATTTAGAAGGAAGGGAAAGATTTTAGCTAGTGATGACAACAAGAAGCAAGTTGATGTAAAGATCACAAAAGTTTGGATTCCCAAAGGGATAATTCAACGAGCTAATCTTGTAGGACCTACAGATAAACGGGGACCTAAAGTCTAATTTGTGACTTGCAGGAACAGGATCATGAGAACCATCTTCAAGATAAGATCGAGTGGATCCTAGACAGTGGATGTTCGGCTCACATGACTGGGAAAAATGACCTATTTTCAAAACTCAATGTGGTTAGAGGACCCCCAGTTCTTTTTGGTGATAACTCTAGGGGCAGAGTTATAGGAAGGGGATGCATCGAGCAGAACGGAGTACTAATCATAAATGTATCCCTCGTCACCAACTTGAAGCACAACCTTCTAAGCATAAGCCAATTAAGTGAGAATGGTTACATCATCTCCTTTGAAGAATCAGAGTTCCAGATCAGGGACAAAGCTTCAGGAGATGTTAAGCTGAGAGGAGTTCACAAAGAGGGACTTTATGTCGCAGGCTGTCAGAGTGGGCAGACGAACTCATGCTTCGTGACTACCAGTTCAATGGAGACAAACTGGATGTGGCACAAGAGACTGAGCTACCTAAATTTCAGGACAACCAATTATCAATCCAAGCATGATCTAGTAGAAGGATTGCCCAAAGGTTGTTCAAGAAGGAAGGAGTCCGCAAAGCATGCCAGCAAGGGAAGCAGACAAAGGCCTCCTTCGAGAACAAGATAGTCAGCCCTAGCACTACCCGAGTGCTCGAGTTAGTCCACATGGACTTGTTTGGTCCAGTAACTCCCCCAACCATTGGTGGAAAGAGATTCTCACTAGTATTCGTAGATGACTACTCAAGGTACATGTGGATCAAGCTTCTCAAGGCAAAGGATGAAGTGAAGATCATTCTACCCAAGCTGATTATGCAAGTCCAGAACCAGAGAGAAGTGATAGTGAAGAGAATCCGCTCAGACAATGCGACTGAGTTTTGCAACAGTCCGCTGATGGATTTCTCCACGGAAGCTGGCATCGGGCATGAGCATTCAAATCCAAGAATCCCACAATAGAATGGGTTGGCCAAATGAAGAAACAGGACACTGAAGGAAGCTGTCCAAACCATGCTGGCAGAGAACAGCTTGGACGAGAAGTATTGGGGCAAAGCGTTGATGACGACCTGCTATATGCAAAATTGAAGTGGCATCAACGATCAACTTTTGAAGACCCCGTACGAGGTCTATCATGGTCGTAAGTCCTTTATAGCTCATCTACATGCTTTCGGTTCTCCATATTATGTCCATTATAATGGAAAGTCAAAGTTGAATGCCTTTTCTCCCAAAGCTAATGAAGGCATGTTTTTTGGATATGGACACCCTTCTCAAAAGGGATATCGGGTATTCAACAAGACTACCAATGTTGTGGAGATAACATGTAATGTTATTTTTGATTGGGCTACTTTGGTGGGCATGGCCATGAAGGAACTGGTAGAAGAAGTTCTTGAGATCAATGGTGTCAATGAGAAGTTGGGCACGAATTCTCTCAATGCTAAACCAATTGTCTTGACTAGATCTATGAATGGATCATCTTTTCAACCAAGACCCTCGATTGTCCATCATACAATCGAGAGGGTCGGTGATGCAAACGATCTTTTTGAGACCTTGAATTCCATATCCCTATGTAAACGCTTAAATAAAGGGGGAATTCAAATAAGAATCTTCGAGACTGACCACGTAGATGATCAGATTGAAGATCCAGTAGTTCAGACTGGTGGACCAGAAGCCCAAACCGACGAGGACAAGGTTCTGACTGAAGAGGTTGCTGCCTAGACTAAAGCTGAAGAAGGAGTTCAGGCTGAAGGAGTTCAAACCTCTGGATCAGCATCTACTCAGCTATCAGTACAGACTGACCGAGGCACATATCAACCAATTTTAGGGAATGCGATTATTCCAGAAGATTATTTCCTCACAGATGTGCCAGTCACAGGAGTCCATACTAAAGAGCCATTTGTCCAACCAGTCCACGCCTAAGAGCTCCAATGACCGAAATGGCTTCGCAATCATTCTGAAGATGCAGCATTAGATGATGTCACCAATCCAGTTTGAACCAGACAAGGAAGTGCCCTACTTTCATGCTATATTTCTCATATGAAACCAACAAAAGTAGCGGATGCACTTCAATCTGCTGACTAGATCAACGCCATGCAAGAGGAGCTTGCAGAATTCACTCGCAACCATGTATAGGACTTGGTAGATCGACCATCACATCAGTCTATGATTGGTACCCAGTGGGTATTCAAGAATAACCGAGGTAAAGCTAGCAATATAGTCCCAAACAAGCTCAGACTTGTTTCCAAAGGATATGTGCAGTGCAAAGGTATCGATTTTGATGAGACCTTTGCCCCAGTAGCGAGATAGGAATCTATCAGGCTATTTCTAGCCTATACCGCGTATCATGGATTCATGGTCTATCAGATAGATGTGAAGAGTGTTTTCTTGAATGGTGAAATGAAGGAAGAAGTTTTTGTCGAACAACCTCCAGGCTTCGAAGAAGGCAATCAACTGCACAAGCTGTGGAAGGCACTATATGGATTAAAGCAAGCACCGCGAGCTTGGTACGAGACCCTTTCCCAGTTTCTGCTCAAGAATGGATTCAGAAAAGGGAAAATCGACAGGACCATGTTCCTTATCAAAGATGCAGATGATATCCTATTGTCCAAATTTATATCGATGATATTATATTCGGGTCTAAGAATATTGGTGTATGTGAGAAGTTTGCCCAGCTGATGCAGAGTCACTTCCAGATGAGTGTGATGGGCAAAATGACCAATTTCTTGGGACTGCAAGTTCACCAATCCAGCGAAGGAGTTTTTATCAACCAGAAGAAGTACACTAGAGACATGATCAATAAGTTTTGTCTGGAGAAGACGAAGTCTCTGACGATTCCAATGAGCACAAGTGTCCAAATTACATTGGATGAAGATGGGTAACTAGTAAATCAATCAGCTTATAGAGGGATAATTGGGTCACTTCTATACTTGAAAACAAGCCGGCCTGATATTTCATATATCGTCGGTGTTAGTGCATTTCAAGCCAATCCAAAGAAGTCACACATGAATGCTGCCAACAGAATAGTACGATATCTGAAGTGCACTGAGTCACTTGGGATTTTGTATTCACGATGTGATGAGCTTACTCTAAATGGATACTCAAACTCAAACTTCGTAGGATGTTGAATCGATCGCAAGAGCACGAGTGGAACTTGCTAGTTTCTAGGGCATAAGCTGATAAGTTGGTTCAGTAAGAAGTAACATTCAGTTGTAACTTCCACTACTGAAGTTGAGTACATTGATGTTGCTAGCTATTGTGCTCAAGTGATTAGAATCAAACAACAATTGCTAGATTATGATGTCAACTCAGGGTGCGTGCCAATATACAGTAATAATTATAGTGCGATGTGCATCATGAAGAATCTAATCCATCATTCTAGTACTAAGCACATTGACATTCGACACTATTTTATTTGTGATCATGTCGAGAAGAAGGATATAAGTGTAGAATATATCCGAACTGAGGATTGATACGTGCGTAAAATGACCCATATTTCGATGTGTGTGCATGCTTGTTTGTGGCTATTTTACACCCGTATCATGTGTTTTTGTCGTATTTTGGTTGTGTTTTCGTGTTTTGTGTGTTTGATTTGTGTAGGATAGGTTTTGGGCATAAACAAGCATTTTTGGTGGAGTTTTGGAGGAAAATCGCACGTGTTTGGAGTTTTGAGGCGTCGACCGGCCGAGCGAAGCAGGACCGCCGAGCAGGGCAGACAGAGGGCTCGACTGGCCGAGCAAGGATGGACCGGCCGAGCCAGGCCACGGGCAGAGGGCTCGACCGGCCGAGCCAGGATGGACCGGCCGAGCCAGGCCACAGAGAGGTGGCTCGGTCGAGCCACTTCGACCGGGCGAGCCTGTGCGGGTTTCTCCAGATTTTTGGCGGTTTCCAGCTTCGACCGGGCGAGCCATACTTCGACCGGGCGATCCGAGGCCCTGTTGGCTAGCCTATAAAAGGGGAGAAGTCAGTTATTTGAGGAGCTTTTTGTCATTTTCATAAAATCTAGTTAGAATTTCTCCTAGATTCCAATTTCTATCACGATTCATCCAAATTCTAGAGTATCTAAGAGCTTAATTCACCAATCCATGGAAGAGAAGTGAAGATTCAAGGTGGTAGATCAAGGCATACAAATCCAATTGGGGAAGATTTCAATCTCTACTTTTCAAATTGTAATGGATATAATTGATTTCAACTTTGTATTTGTACAATTGAAAGGTATGATGTTCTAATTCATTTTGGATGTTGATTTGAGTAAGGATGCATGATCATTTGGTTTGAGAATTGCTTGTTTACTCTCCTTTGAGAGCTTGAATTGCACTAGAACTTGTTCCTTACCTCCTAGGTGTAGGTAATAACCAGCGTAGGAGGTAGTTGACGTGAACGCTGCAGCCAATACGCGGGCAGAATCATCGTGAATAGTGTAGATTCATACGATTTTAGTTCCAATCCATGTGCGGTGCTAGGTCGTAGGGCAATAATTGACGAACTATTTGGAGTGGTCTAGGGCTTAATAACGTGATGGTTTGCAAGTCTTAGATCATCAACCGTTAGCTCGCCGTGACAAGGGGTTAACGAGTGTAGGGTCGATTGCTCAATCTCCTAGGAATTAAAAGGTGTTTACATCAATGATTAACCTAATTTGATTGCATCTACACTCATATCAACATCATATCTTCCTAATTTGAGAATTTGATTGTCTTGGTTTACCGATTTGGGAAAGTATTGATCAATTGATGATTGTTTGTTTAATTCCATGTTCGTCATATATTATTAGCATAGGTTTAAATTGAATGTTTAGATTGATAGAAACTACTCAACGATTGCATCATGCCTAGCTATAGGACTTTGCTATAGTATCTCGGTATTCTAGCGGGCGAAGCGGGGAAGGACCTGGATTTGACAATTATTATTCTTGTGTAGTTAGAGGTTTAATTTGATTGAAATTTTAGCAGCATCAAGTTTTGGCTCCGTTGCCGAGGACTTCATTTAGTAGGTTGCTAGATATTGGGGGAAAAGTGAAGCTTGTAGGCTAGGTGTTTGTGTTTTTGCTTATGTGAATAATTTGTTGTTTGTTTTTGTATATGTTGGTACTTTGAGTTTGCTTGTCTTTGGTAGGTGTCAAATGGAGGATCATCGAGGCACTCAATCGGAGAGGTTTAATAATCTCCAAAGGGAATTGGATGAGATGAGAGCAAGGATGTTGGAGAGACAACGACCGAGGAAGCCAATCCGGTTGGTATTTGAAGAGAGCTACCCATGGATGGAAGAGAGGAGACATGATTGGAAGGTGAAGCCGAATTGGGGATATGAAGAAGAGGAGAGTAGTAATGAAAGATACGGAGATAAATGGGGGAATTGTGACCTCCGGAACAACATGAACTATTCCCCATCTAATGACTACTCTCCATGTAGACTCTATGAGAACCAAACTTGGAATCCATCCATGACAAGAGTTCATTGTGATGAGTGGGGTAGCCGTGATCATGAAAGAGTTAGAGAAGCGAGATCATCTCAGGAAGCTTTGGTGAGGAAATCGGATAAGCTCGAGGAAAGGCTTTTGGAGTTAATAATGCAACTATCCGATATCTTAAAGAAGGTGAGTGAGAAACCTCGAGTGGAAGAATATGAAGTTTTGGAAGATGAATGTGAGAATGAGGTAATGGTGCTTAAGGAAGTAAGATTTCAAGATAAGGAAATAGTGGAGGTTCAAGAAAAGGAACCAACTAAGGAAAGAGAAGCCTTACTCAACAAAGATGAAGAGGATGTAGGCACCAAGGAGGAGTTGCAAGTCGTTGAAGACGAGAAGAATGGTGAGATTAAGAACCTTCAATTGAAGAGATGCAAGACGTTCCGGCCTTGGTGCAACTTTATGAAGAAAAAAATGAGGTGGAAATATTGGCGGAAAGTCCATGTGGCGATGTGGCACCTACATTTCCTTCAAGATTGATAGATAAGGTGGAAAAGGAGGTGATCCTAGGAGACAAAGTGTATGAATTGGATGATTTGATCGGAAAAGGAGGTGATAAGAAGTTGTTGATCAATCCAAATGAGGGACAAGTTGAGACTTATATACTTTGGATTCAATTGGATGATGCCTTAGAGATCAAATCGAAGAAGGAATTACCACCTTTGACTTACGAGTTCGTCATGAGAGTAAATCTTCCTTGGAGAGATGAAAGGGGTGAAAGAAAAATTGCCTTGGACAAGTTGCTCCCAAGTAAATGCAAATTAAGGGAGAAAGGTGTATTAAAAACCCACACGATTTTTGATAATGGGTGATGTGGTAAGGTCGTCTAGCTACCGACGTTAAGGAAGCGCTTGTTGGGAGGCAACCCAACCAACTTTCTTTCTTTTGTTTAATTTCTTTTAGTTGCTTTGATTTTGAATAAATGTCTAGTTTGTTTGGTTTTGTGTTTGTAGGAGGAGCAACAAGATCGAGAGGAGTGACGATGCATCGTCCACCGTTTTTGCAAACTTAGTCTCACTTGACTAAGTTTGGGGGGTGTGCTGGTAGCCGGTGCCTCGGTTTATTCTTCTCCATCTCCTATCCTTTATCTTTCAATTAGTTTAGGTTGTTGGATGTTGTCCCTTTATTGGATTTGATTCGATTTGGTTGTACCTATATTGATGTTCTACCTTGGATGAATGTTGTGGACTATGCTCATCTTGATGATATGTATAGATATTTTCATGGGTTTGAGTTTGATGAACATTAGTTTTGATGGTATGTTTGGTGGAGCTAGTGGAAAAATGAATTATTTGTATAGATTTTGGATAGTGGAATGATGGTGGAAAGAGGTTTTGGAAGTGAATATGGTTGAAGATTGTTTGATGGATTGTTTGATTGTGATTGTGGAGAGAATTATTAATGAGTTGACATGATTGAATATTTCCTATTATGCATGGTTTGTGGTTTGGATTATTGGTATGGTTTGAATGGATGGAACATTTTGGCAAGCTTACATGTGTTTAATTCTTTTTATTTGGTTTTTGGTATGTGGGTGTGTAATGGTTTGGAATGAATGGTGGAACTAGTGGATATTGCTTTATTTTTGTTGATGAATGGTTTGTGGAAGATGGTGGAAATGAGAATTTAATCGGCTAGTTTATGCTCAATTGTTTGGTGGTGTGTATGTTGCTTTCTAGTAGGTGCAAATAAGGAATGGAGAGCGAAGATCGTGCCTACTGATGGGTAACGTTTTCTATCGTTCTTTCTACCATTTAGTTTTAATTATGTTGTGTTTTGGTATGTAGATTGTTGTTAGGATGTTGTGTGCTTGTGTGTGTGTGTGATGAACTCGAACTAGACTTGAGATTTAATCATGATTTACTTAGTAGAGTTTGATGTCTACCTCAACCTATGATAGGGCGGAATCTAGTTTTCAAAGCATGATTTAAGTTTAACTTTTGAATTGCCGAGTTTTGTATGAGATTAATGCATAGGACTTGACAAAAAGCTGTGAGGTTTGAGCTTTGATATTGTCATATCCTTATTGTTTGTGAGTGGCAAGATTGAGAGTACAAGATCTAGAACTTGCATTCGTTCTCTATCTATTGGCAAGAGTGTGTAACTAGAAAATGATTTTAGGCCATCGATTCTTAGTCCTACCTTTCACTGCGGGAGTATAAGGTGCATGTTATCATAATTTTGCCTTTCATACCTTTGACCCCCGTGATTGAGCTTTATTTGACGAATCTTCTTAATCTAATTAGGACCATATTGGGGGGAAAGAATGTATGAGGGTGAATACGGTGATGAGAGTTGGGTTTGGGAATTGATTGAATGAATATTGATGAAAAATGTTGAGACATGAAAGATATGAAATAAAGGATTGTTGTTAATCCTGGGAAAAAAATGAGCACTTACAAAATTTTGGTGCAAGTGTTTGGAAGGAGAGGCACCGGAAAAAAAATGAGTGAATGATGGTGCATTTGAAAAAATGATGAAAAAGAAAAAAAAAAGAGAAAAAAAAAGAAAGAAAAGAAAAGAGAAAAGAAAAAAAAAGTGTGTTATGAAATGAATAAGCTTCGAGGGTTGTCAAGAGTTGTAGTGGTTCGAAAAGAACAAGTTTGGGGGTTTTTGGGAAATTGAGAAGTTTAGTCACTTTGGCCCAAAACCACACACCTTTTAGTTAGCCACGTTACAACCCGTGAAAAGACCTATTTGATTCTAGAAACTAACTCGTTGTAGTATAGTGGTGAGAATGGATGCAAGCCTATGGAAATCAAGCTCGATATCTTGTGATTGTGTGAATCTCATCATCCCTAAACACGTGAGGGAGTGCTTTCATTTCTTATATCCATTTTTGATGAGTGGTTCATGTCCTTAGCATTAACCTTGTTACAAAGTTAGAAGTTAGGTGATAATCTCGTTTTACTTGAACATCCTAAGATAACTTTGATGAGCTATGAGGTATTGCATGAGGTAGATTAATAACTTTGCTTTGTTTTGATTGAGGACAATCAAAGGTTTAAGTTTGGGGGATTATGATACGTGCGTAAAATGACCCATATTTCGATGTGTGCGCATGCTTGTTTGTGGCTATTTTACTCCCGTATCATGTGTTTTCGTCGTATTTTGGTTGTGTTTTCGTGTTTTGTGTGTTTGATTTGTGTAGGATAGGTTTTGGGCATAAACGAGCATTTTGGTGGAGTTTTGGAGGAAAATCGCACGTGTTTGGAGTTTTGAGGCGTCGACCGGCCGAGCGAAGCAGGACCGGCCGAGCAGGGCAGACAGAGGGCTCGACCGGCCGAGCCAGGCCCCGGGCAGAGGGCTCGACCGGCCGAGCCAGGCCATAGAGAGGTGGCTCGGTCGAGCCACTTCGACCGGGCGAGCCTGTGCGGGTTTCTCCAGATTTTTGGCAGTTTCCAGCTTTGACCGGGCGAGCCATACTTCGACCGGGCGATCCGAGGCCCTGTTGGCTTGCCTATAAAAGGGGAGAAGTCAGTTATTTGAGGAGCTTTTTGTCATTTTCATAAAATCTAATTAGAATTTCTCCTAGATTCCAATTTCTATCACGATTCATCCAAATTCTAGAGTATCTAAAAGCTTAATTCACCAATCCTTGGAAGAGAAGTGAAGATTCAAGGTGGTAGATCAAGGCATACATATCCAATTGGGGAAGATTCAAATCTCTACTTTTCAAATTGTAATGGATATAATTGATTTCAACTTTGTATTTGTACAATTGAAAGGTATGATGTTCTAATTCATTTTGGATGTTGATTTGAGTAAGGATGCATGATCATTTGGTTTGAGAATTGCTTGTTTACTTTCCTTTGAGAGCTTGAATTGCACTAGAACTTGTTTCTTACCTCCTAGGTGTAGGTAATAGCCAGCGTAGGAGGTAGTTTACGTGAACGTTGCAGCCAATACGCGGGCGGAATCGTCGTGAATAGTGTAGATTCATACGATTTTAGTTCCAATCCATGTGCGGTGCTAGGTCGTAGGGCAATAATTGACGAACTATTTGGAGTGATCTAGGGCTTAATAATGTGATGGTTTGCAAGTCTTAGATCATCAACCGTTAGCTCGCCGTGACAAGGGGTTAACGAGTGTAGGGTCGATTGCTCAATCTCCTAGGGATTAAAATGTGTTTACATCAATGATAAACCTAATTTGATTGCATCTACACTCATATCAACATCCTATCTTCCTAATTTGAGAATTTGATTGTCTTGGTTTACCGATTTGGGAAAGTATTGATCAATTGATGATTGTTTGTTTAATTCCATGTTCGTCATATATTATTAGCATAGGTTTAAATTGAATGTTTAGATTGATAGAAACTACTCAACGATTGTATCATGCCTAGCTATAGGACTTTGCTATAGTATCTCGGTATTCTAGCGGGCGAAGCGGGGAAGGACCTGGATTTGACAAATATTATTCTTGTGTAGTTAGAGGTTTAATTTGATTGAACTTTTAGCAGCATCAAGGATCAGCTTGCAGACATTTTCACGAAGCCTCTCGCAGAAGCTAGATTCAAGGAGTTGTGCATCAAACTTGGCCTTATGGAGTTTGATAAGGTTATAGAAGGCGAGGAATGAATTCAAGCTCTCATTCCTTTCTCTTTTCCATGAAGATGTTTTTGTTTTCTGGAGAAACGGATTAAAATAAAGTCCAAGCTCTTAGATTTTGGTTTTTTGAAGATTTAAGACACTGATTGTTAGTTTTTGTTCGTGTTTACTAGTCTGAAAGTTTTCCCAAACAAACACCTTGTTCGGAATCTGGTCAGAATGAAACTTGATAAGTTCCAGCCAAACTAAGATGCGGACTAAAATTGAGTCCCAGCTCTCAATTTTTCCTTATTATAAAGAACATCAACTGTTCTTTTCAAGTATTAAAGATGGTGTGTAGCGGACTAAGACTGAGAGCAAGCTCTTAGTCTTCCCAAGAGTGAGATTGAATGGTGTGTAACGGATTAAGACTAAGTCTCAACTCTCAATTTTTGGAGATTAAGGCTGACGTATTCATATGGGACTGATGCTACAAGTCCAGACTAACGCTCAAGTATTCCCAACCAGTTTAGGGTATCTGCATGTGCGGGATTTTTGAATCCTAGTATCTCTTATGCGACACGCAAAATTAAATGCAAAAGCATCAAGCGCAGTCAACCACAATTTAAGGTCAAATACAGACCCACCACATCAGAAGAACAAGACCTGAGGATGATCCCACGTCAGCTACCCACGACTCTAGTTGTAGGTCAAGGTCAGATCAATCGTCGTAGATTTTATGGACCGTTGATCACCCCGCTCCAGGACTAATCCCAGCCATCCAAACTGGCGAGTACTATTCATCTTCTCACAATAAATAGGTCTCTCTCATCAACGGAGAAACCTTTCTAATTTTTGAAATATTTGCTAAGGCATTCAATAGAGTAGTACTCTCAACAAAAACATTCTCTGAAATTCTACCTACTCTCAGTCAGAAACATTAATGGCGGAATCATCTCATGTTGGAAAATCTTCCAACCCCGTTAGACCAGCCATCCCCTTGGCTGTTGCAGCACCTCACCCATTTTGAAGAGCATGAGCCTTCTTTTACAAGAATATACCAACCGTATGACTGTGATACCTCCATCTCTTATGCCCGACTAGTGACTATCTGGAGGAATAAGGAGGAGAAGGCAAATCCCACATGGTCGCGGAGTTCTTTGCTCGCATAGTGGTTGCTCAGGACAGATCCCACTTCATCACTTGCATTTTTAGGCGCAGGATCAAGGCGGATCCCAAGCTTCTGGTAGATATATATTCCCTGAGGAATACATGGCCAAGTATAACTTAGTACAAAGAAGGGGATACTACTACCATGACAGGTCACTAGAATAAGTGGAAGAAAGAGGAGGTCAAGGCAGACTGGAAGCCAGGCACCCCGAACTCCTAGTTCACCCCCTACTAAAATATGTTGTGCGATGTAGTAGTGCGGATGTTGCAGTGTGAGACTGGCTCACACTAGGAGCTGAGCCTCAAAAAATATTTCGTCATGATGGCGATTGACGACGGAATCCTAGAGAATTAGGTCGAGTACATTTATGGTCGCCTCTTCGAGAATGTTGGGAGGAATTCAAAGATGAAGGTTGATCATACCTTCACACATTCAGTTAGCTTCGGACTGAAAGTGGTCACCTCTTGGAGGTATTCATGCCGAAGGAGAGGGTCTACAGGGGCATCCTTCTTGGGACTGACTACATTCCCCCAACCAAGGCCCAACAAAAAACAAAAATTATAAGTGGCCGAGGTTCTTGACCAAGAGGGAGAATGTCGATCTAGAAGATCCTGTTTTGGAAGATGAGATACCAAAAGAAGTCAGAGGAGTGGTAGTACCGCCAGTTTCCCAGTAATTGAGCGAGGAGCAGAAGGTCGAGCTGGCCAAGAAAGTTAAGGTGGAGGCTTGTTTTAAGCAATTGGAGAAATCGAGGCTTTGGGAACTTGGACTGGTGCCTCAGTAGTTCTACCTACTGCAATCCCTACTGAGACTGAAGCGCCAGTCCAATCGAAGAAAAAGAAGAAGCTCACTCACAAGAAGCAGAGAACTGAGGGACCAAGCCCAGGTTCGGCCGATCGTTTCAAAGGCACAACCTTAAAAGTCCCAGCCCCAGCCCCAACTTCAGGCAGCAAATAAGAACAACTCTTTAAAATGCAAAGGAAAAGGAAGCTAACGCCTGAGGAGCTGGCAGCCGAAGTTGAAAGGAAGGCTAAAAGGCTAAAGATGATAGAAGCCAAGAATGTCAGAGCAAGGGAGAAGACGAAAGTTGAGCAGGCTGCTTTGGAGGAGAAGTAGGCAGCCTGCGATGAGGCTTTTGAGAAGATCAAGGCAGAAGTCAAAGCTAAAAAGAAAGCCAAGCAAGCTGCTCGTGATGCAGCTTATGAGAATATGCAGGCTGAGGTTGATGACATGCAAGATGATATGGCATAAATTATTGCCAGGACTTTAAAAGGAAAATCCCATGCTACTGAGACTTCCAGTTCAACAGTCATCCCAGAAGTCCAAGGGACCAGGTTGTTGTCAATCAAGGAGCCAGTCTTGGTTACACCCACTGATATCCTGACAGATGAAGCATTCAACTGTCTACTAGCAGAGATTAATCAAGACAAGGCGAATGTGGATGTATTGGACCTTGTGGATCAATACCAGGGTGATGAGCAGGTGGTTGCGCAAGTGGATACCGGTCTGACTAAGACTGGTGCTGAGAAGAAAGAACACGAAATCGTGCAAAGGGAGGTTGGCCTTGTTGGTGCTGAAGCTGAAAAGGAGATAGTGCAGGCAATCACCTCGGCAAAACTGGCAGATGTTGTAAAGGAGAAGGAGTTGGCGATAGTCGCTGCAGTGCAAGAGGTAGCAGGGACCTCTGGAGTTTTGCCTACTAATCTCTTATCTAGTTTTAATAAGTCTGTGCAGGATGATGCAAGCTCTTCAGCTCAAAGGGAAGCCAGTAAGTCCACTAAGGGAAAGACTTTACTTGTGTATCCCGAGGAAAAAGAAGGGGACTTCACTGACATTGAGGACTTGGATGATTATTAGGAGACTAGGAAGGAGTTCTTGGCCAAGGTCAAAGCTTTACGTCTGTGGGAATCTCGCATGTTGCCTTTCGGTCGAACTCCAGTCGAGCTTACCTATCACTTAGTACCCTTGGTCAGGTTTCCCCATCCAGATGTGTCAGCTCAGAGGATCATAACCAGGTGTCTTTCTCTTTAAGAGCTCTCGGAGGTGAATGATCATATATTTGCTCAGGTTGATGTCATTACTCAATGCGCGGAGAAGCTGGTGGATCTTGAAATTAGCTCTACATATGAAAAGTACTTACTAGATGAGTCCCTAGTTTCTTCTCTACAAAGGATGAGTTCAGGAGATGGAGGATCTACGATTTCTGCACCCATCAGCTCCACCATGAAGAGCGAGCCATTCTATATGCTCGTTTGGGGTTATCATTATGGAGGTATGAAGAGCAGTGGGCAGATGAGTGGATAGACCAGAAGAACCTAAGGTGCAAATAGTTCAAGAAGCAAACTATTAAGAAGAGGTTGAGGGAAATCAGAAGATATCACCTTAAGATTGGGGTTGATGGCCTACCTCCTAAGAAGAAGCCAGAGCAGCCTTTCCTCAAGCTCGAGCGCACTCTGTTTGGAGGAGATTTGATATATCATTTTTCGAAGTTGCTACTGACTATCGAGCTCCCTCCTTTGAGCTCACCATTTATATTCATATTCCGAAGACTGCCTGACCCTGCAATTCTATGGAATTAAATCGTAAGAGAATAGAGGATGAAGTTGTGCGAGCTATCCAAGCCCAAGAAGATGAGGCGGTACGAGCTCTCCAAGCTCGGGAAGAAAGGAGGAGAGAGCTATCAATTGTGCTTTTCACCTCATCTGTACCAATTGTTTGAGGATAATTGGAGATGAACTGATCAATTGCTTTGACTGCAAATGATCAAATTGAAGCCTCAACATCGATGAAACTCATTGAAGCTGAACCTTTTTGTAGAGCAAGTCCGAGCTCATATGGAGATTGCCTAGGAGAATCTGACCAAAGTAACTGAGGAGAAAATGAATATGGTGACCTCTATCATGACTACCTTTTTAGGTATGGTCAAAGAGGGAGAAGAGCATAGGAGAGCACAGAGAGAAAATGAGAGTTGATGATGAGCGGCTAAGGCGTGAGGAAGAGAGTAAGAAGAAGCAAGAAGCTGACATGGCCAAACTGACCAGTCTTATTGCCTTTCTCGGAGACATAGCCAAGCTTGCTAGCCCATCCTGATTAGGGAAGAAATCTAGCTAGCCCTCTCATTTTGAAATGCTTTATTTTGATGTATAGACTCTAATAGTTCTATCCTAGTAATTGTAATGATCTCATCTTAATGGAAAGGACTGACCAGTTGATGACAAATCCTTTTTGTCCAACAAAGAGTCATTTCTTTTACTTTGGGTGAACTTACACTTTCCAGTGTCATCAACATCGCTTTTACTTAAGATTTTTGCTCTGTTTTACTTAGAAATTCTTTGAATCGAGCAATATCTCTCCCAATTTAAAAGGGGAAAGATTCTTAAGTAGAGTAGACTGAGTCTAAGGGGGAACTTTCCACGAGTTTATAGTTTAATAGATAACATTTGCAAAAACTCAGAAAGTCGGTCGCTCCTCATGATCAGTTTTGATAGTGTAGTTGGTTAGATGGCTTTGACCACACCAAAAAGGGAGAAATTGTTATGAAATTTTTTAGAAATTTCCTTATCTAATCTTATTTTGTTTTGGTGGGTCAAAATGTAAAAGTCATCTTAGTAAGTCTCTAGAACAAGTTCCAGTCTAGTTGTTCAATGTAAAGTCATGTAAGGTCTTTTATTGAGTTGTAAGCTATAGCTGATTCGAAGATAGACTGATGAATCAGTCTGGATGCGCAAGAAGGCAAATATACTGGAGCTCAATATGGAACTAACCAGTCTGGGTCTTAAAGTAACCGACGAGTTTTGGAACTACAAATTGGAACTGACCAGTCTTGGACTCACCAGTCTAGGGTACCAAACTTACCAGTTTGGGGACCAAACTTATACTGAATAATGACGTCAGCCAACATGGACTTGCCCGCATGACGATTTCAGCATGGAATCCTAGTTCCAGTCTCGGCGCATAGAGACAAAGAGAATTTCTTAGAGGAATAGTACTGACAAGTACAGACTTTAAGGATTGGTGATTCCTTAAAGTCTGCAAGCACAAGACTTCAGTCTTGATCATCGGACTGACCAGTCCAAGATTCATCGGACTGACATACTGTCAGTCTGACAAAAGGTGAATAGTCATTGTTGAAGTAAAAAAAAAGTGGGAGTAGACCCGGAAAAGATGGATAAAGCCTACCTACCCGCGCAGAGGACATAAACATTGGATTGGTTGAACATCCAATGTGTCTAACAGCTACAGAGATTTGAATCTCACTCCTTCATCTATAAATAGACAAGGATTTCCAGAGACTCATACCTACCGAACCTGCAATTAATGAACAAGCTGAAATGCTACTTAAATTTCAACTCAATGTTTGAGGCTTTGAAAAGCTTTCCGTGTGTCACCACTGTGAACTCGAGACTCAGAACAATCTGTCATTGCATTACTCTTTGGTAATCGTTCTCTCCAAGAAATATTATTACAACCAAGTACGTTTGGTACTTTGACTCTTACAAGCGTACTTTCCGTCAAGCTGATAGTTTTAGGGTGAAATCTAAATACCTTATTTCGGCGACGAGGAGGCTGTGTGGTGTGCCCACACTTCGAGGAGCTACGAAGTGAAGGACGAACAAAGGACCAGACGAGTGAGCTTGTGGACTGAAGGACAAGGCATTCTTCTGCAAGCGATAGATCATAGGAGCACCTTGTAGATCCGAGACTTGTGTCTGAAGAGTGGACGTAGGACCTTTTTTTCCGAACCACTATAAATCATTTGTATTCTTACTGCTTTAAGTTTATCAGCTTACATATCTTAAAACTCAATACTAACGTGGTACAATATAAAACTGAAACTGGCATTAAGACTATCCGGACTTAAGTATCAACCTGAGTTTTCGATAACCAAACTGAGACGGACACTCAGTTTGGATAAGGTGCAAGTATCAACATTAGAATATTTCGATGTGCAACCTAAACTTACTTTGAAAAACCGGAACCAAAATAAAGGGTATAAGTTTTCAACTTGATGTACCCACATATTATACATTAACATAAAATTTAAAAAAAATTATAATTTTAATAAATTCAAATTGGTGTACAATATATACTCATTTTTTATATATTTTAGCATAAAACAAAAAAAAATTAATTAAATAATACTAATGTATCCACATTTTAAAAGGTAACTATTTGCCGGTTCTTTTACTAATTTAAATTAAAATTATTAAATAACATGTGATATTTGACTATATTTACACCTATGATTTTATATATAAATTTATGTAATTACATATATGATTACAGTGGTGGGTTGCTCATTGTTCGTTATAATACATATAATATAATATAGTATTTTAAATTATAAAAAATAATTAGTTTGTACAGAATTTATAAAAATTAATATATAAGTTATAGAAGATAATATAAATTTATTGGTATAAATAATAAATTTATTAATATTATTATTAAGTATTACTATCTTGCGTTGTTTGGAAAATGCAATTTTAAAATAAATTTGTTGGTAATCATCATTCTATTTTCTATGTTATTATATAAATTTAATTATAGTCTGGCTACCACATCTATATAAATGTTAGGATATTTGTTAGTAATTTCCTAATGTTATTAAGTTTTGGTATGTCAAAGTATATTAAAGTCATCTTAGTTTTGTCTCTAGATAGTTTCAGTATAATCGAAAAATGTAAAGTCCTGTATATGGTCTATATCAAGTTGTAAGCAGGAATTAATCTAAAGACTAGGCTGATCAATCAGTCTGGAACACGCAATAGACTCAACATACAAATATTCGAGCCGAACTTGCAAGTCTGGAAGAATATGAGTCTGGATTATTAGTTTGAATTTCGCCAAGTATGGATCCATATGGTCCAAAACAGTACATCAAACTTATCAGCATAGGGATCAAGCATACACTGATGGATGATGTCACCAGCATGGAGTTGTAAGTATGATGCCACCAACATGGAATTTCAAAGTCCCGGTTCCAGTGCAAAGAGACAAAGAGAATCATTTGAGGAATATACTTACGAGTACAGACTTTAAGGATTAAAAATTCCTTAAAGTTTGCAAGCACAAAACACCAAGTTTCGTTACCTAGGACAACCAGTCCAAGATTCCTCAAACTAACAAATACTGTCATTCTGAAACAAAGACGAATAGTCACTATCACTGTCAGAAAAAAAGTGGAGCAGGTGCAGAATATCTGAAAAGGCACCACTTACCCGCCTAATGCAGCAGCCAACAGAGACATTTGATTGGACATCTTTCAGTTTTTCTCTAACGGACATTTATTTCAAACTTTCAACCTCACGACTATAAATACCGAAGATTTTAATAGAAGAAGGTTACAAACTTGAATCGAAACAAAACTATTGCAAACTCATCGTTCGAGGCTGTTAAAGCTTTTCCGTGTGTCACTCCAGTGAACATGAGACTCTGAACCTTAGAATTTTTGAGTTATCTCTTGGTAATCTTTTTCTCCAAGAAACATTACAACAATCAAGTTCGTCTTGTACTCTAACTCTTACGGGCAATCTGCCGCCGAACTAAAGTTTCGGGGAAACTATAAACACCCCATTTTAGCAATGAGGAGGTTGCGTGGTGTTCCCACACTCCAAGGAGCTGCGAAGTGAAGGACGTGCAAAGGACCAGGCGAGTGAGCTTGAGGACTGAAGGACGAGGCATTCTTCAGCAAACGATAGATCGTAGGAGCACCTTGTAAATCCAACACTTAGTGGATTACCAGATCGTGAGTCTGAAGAATGGACGTAGGACCTTTAGAGTCTGAACCACTATAATTCTTTTGCCATTTACTGCTTTCTTACTTGTTTGTCAACCTACTTTCATTTAAAACTCAACATTCGAGTGTTGTAGTATACTTCAAATACTGACATTAAGCATACTTAACACCAAGCATCTGAATTATAAATTTGACAAACAAAACTGACACGTCACCCTTAGCTTGAATAAGTGCAAGCTTACCGAACAAATAAATCTATTTCCGCAGTGCATATTATTTCTACTATGATAAACCGGCACCAACAATAAATTATCGAATTATAAATTACAAACATCTTGGTAAAAAAATTTAAAATAAGATAAGTCAAATTTATATGAAAAAGTGACTATAATAATTAGTATTAATTAATAACTATTCATTTAAATCATAGTATTTAAATAAAATGAAATAATAATTTTTTTATTAAATAATTGTTCCTACCTTTTTTTAACAACTTCTTTGTTTTAGTATATTTATAGATAATATTTTTCATATCAGATTATATATATATATATATATATATCAAGATTTTGATACATTACAATTTTTTCTTATTCAAGAGATTAACTTTTTTTCGTAATGAGATATAATGCATGTTTGCTAAGATAAAATGTACAATATTGAAGCTAAAATATCGTAAGTAGAGAGATTAAGCATTTTATTTCGTAATGTAATATTAATGCAATATATTGCCCAAAATGAATAAAATCGTAGTTAAAATGTAAATTTTAAAATTATCATTTATTGTTTATAATTACTATATTTTCTTTTAATGCAGGATAATGAGGTTAAAATGCCATTGTTTTAGTGGTGTATGATTTAATTTCGTCCGTTAATATGTAGAAATGAATGATCGAGATTTATTTTCATTTCTTTCGCTAAGACTCATTCTAAAATGATTTAATGATACATCTTAAAATAGTAATGCGAGCCAAATAATTAGAACTGATGAAATAATTTATTGTTGAATTTATATTTTAAAAGATAAATTCTCAAATCAAGTTTTAAAGATTTCAGATTTTCTCAATTTAAGATTTTATTTATCGGTTCATAGTCGAACTGAGAATTTTACGAATTTTTAGATACTGGAAAAATATTCGTATTTTGAATCCTAAATTCGTATTAATAATATTCAAAAAAAAAATTAATAAAAAAGAAAAATAAAAATATGGCAACGAGGAGATAATTGAAAGCTCGAGGCCAAGAGAAGCCAACAATGCCACGTTACAAACGAAACGTGGAGATGAGGTTCTGCAGTAACGTGTGGTCATCACACTCCTCTCTCTCTTCCCTTTCCTCTCTCCGACCTAACTTTTTCTGTCTCAATCACTCCCAAGATATTTCTTAACACGAAGGCCGGCGCCCCACATTCCTTAAAGATTGGAACGCATGCATCATCCTTCACCAATTCAAACCAACTTCTCACAATTTTCAATTTTTTCCCTTAACATCGGCATTTAGCATAATGGCTACGGTTGCAAAGCTGCACCTTCCACCGCTGGATTGCCACAACTACTCCAGCCAACCGCCACCGACCAGGAAAACCCTCCGCCAAAGTCTTAGTTGGGACTCGGCTGGCTTGAAGGCACGGCGAAGAATTTGGATTCGACCATGCAGGTCGTTCAAGTCTGATCAAGAGGGTTCTGGGGTAGGAGAGAGAGAGAAAACATGTAAAGAAAATGGTGAAAGCAGTGATCTTGGGCCGAAAAGAAGTGGCAATAACTTCGTGGATGCGATTAGAGATGCTGTTTGGAGAGTGTCGAAGCCCAGCTTGCGATCGGAAGGAAAGTTTAGTGAAGCTATGGAGAAGTTAGAAGAAACTTTATTTTCTGTAAGTGGACTCTCTTCTGAATTTCTTTTAGGTTCGTCAAGATTTAGGTTTCTTTTCTTGATTATGTTTCATAATTGATTCCAAGGCTATAAATATGTACGCCAGCTTGTCTTTTTAGTGATTCCATCACATTTTATCTCCAGACTGATGCTTCAAAAAGATGTAATCTTTCTGTGTTTCTAAGGAAGCTAAATTAAGTCCTAAATGTTAGCTCGAGTTTATATGAGCTTTTCCATAAGTGGAAGAATGATAAAAGGAGTTTCGGAAGCAAAATGAGTTGGCGTTACCACCTAGCCTGCCTCATCATTAACTAATTGTCATTTAGAATGAAATCAAATTATCTGCAGAGGCCAGAGAGACAGTCATCTTGTTCACCTAGCACCTGAGCCGCCACAGCAGTGCTTGAATTCTTTATGAAATGAAGGTGGACTAGCATATGATTTATAGTAGCAAGAACTAACTTTATGTTAGAGTTGATACAGCAAATGGAGTAGTAGAATCTTTTCTGATTGGAGATCAAAGTCGTTTGGTTCTTCTGTATTCAGGAAAATTTTGCTACGACAATTCTCAGGACAAACTTTAAGAGATTTGTGCCGGTTTTAACTGACTAAATTATGTGTCACTTGTTTGGAAGCTGTCATTGCCAATTGGGAAACTTAGAGTTGTATGTTGAGTTTCCGAATCCAGTTTTTCTCCTAGCTTTTTCTCTTAATAAAATTATTGTATATGTGCAATGCATGGTTTGCAGAAGGTTATAGTAATTCCATGTTGCATTGCAATGTCTCCTCTTCATGGATTAGTATTAAATTTGCTATATGATCCATTTAAATTTTCCATGAATATTCTGATTTATGTGTACTTAATAAAAAAAATATGATTCAAGTGATTTTGGATCAACCGGTCAACTTTAGCTCTAGCCCAAGAAGTGATTCTGTTTGCCTCATTATTGTTAGCATCATTGCCTTTTTTTTCCAATCTGAAATGCTATATCGTAGCTAAATTTACTTTTTAGAAGAGATCAATTGGGTGTTCATTGTGAATATCCTTAACTATCCAATGCACAGTTTAAAACCCATATTCTTTTGAGCAGTGGTCTATGCACATTGGAAGATATATTGTTACAATGCTAAGTACTGGAGTTATACTGCTAATCGGGTTTCAGTTGTCAGGTTAGCCTTTGTTTTGTTTTTTCTTCTAATCTTTTCTGCAGTTCATCTCTATTTGGCATCCAGCAATTAATTTAAGATGAACTAATAAAAAACTTTGTAGGTGGGGATGATCAAATCAATGCATTAGTTTGGTATAGTTGGCTTGGGGGAATCATTATTGGAACAATGATTGGTTCCAACATGGTGTTGGAGGAAGTCAGTCGATCTGGTCCTCGCAATGTTGTCATAACTGGAAGGTACAAGTCTAATTGTGAAAACCAGCAAAGCTTTTGTTTGAGACTCTTTGGACTCTACATTGAAAACACATTGCAAACATTAACTGAAAGAAACCATGAAATTTTGTGCTATTTCTTAGTTCTGACATTTAATCTTACTGCTTCAATAATTTCTTTCTTTGTTCTCGATATAGTACTCGCGGACTTGGAAAAGCTCTAGCTCGCGAATTTGTACTTTCAGGGGACAGGATTGTTGTAACTTCTCGGAGGTAATTTAACGATTGTTATCACTCAATTATGTAAATCACGCCTTGTTTCCTAGCTTTTGATACCTGATTTCTGTATGGCTCTTTTGGAGACAGTGCTGAGTCAGTGGACATGACCATCAAAGAACTATCTGAGAATCTGAAGCAAGTCATTGATGCTACGGGTGCCTCATCTAGGAAACGTTTAAGACATGCCAAAATAGTGGGAATTCCATGCGATGTCTCGAATCCTGAAGATGTTACGAAGTTAGCAAATTTTGCTGTTGATGAACTTGGATCTATTGATATCTGGGTAACCAAATTTCTGTCATTTTTTTCTTTTATCCATTAATGACTAGACTGTTCTTTATACTTTTGAACATGTAAGCTGACTAGTATGATTGCCTGATGATTACCATTTATAGGCCTGATTTTCTATAGATATAGTTTCTCAACAGTGAAAAGAAAAAGAACAATTGCATTTTACGAGGGATTGAAGTTCCGATGGTTTGTTTTATGGTGACTTATCCATTAATCGCTTGTACAGGTAAACAATGCAGGGACAAACAAAGGGTTCAGGCCCTTGCTGCAGTTTAGTGATGATGACATACAACAGGTTTGCCTCTCCTTGATGTGAATTGTGAAAATGACACTGGAAAAGGAAAAAAACAAAACATATTGAGACATTTAACCTTTGAAAATCAGGACATCAATCTGGCAGTGCATGCTCCATTGCCTGTTAACGAGTGAGAGCAGACTGGCTCAAGCATGCAGTGGGCTAAATTCACAAAATTAAGACAATTAATATGTTTTCTTATGTATAAATGCTACACATATGCATAAATTCTCATCCACCTGAGTCACTGAGAAATGATAACATAGTTAATCTATTTGATAGATGGGAAGCCAAATATGCATGAAAAAAACTTTGGAGTCTTGGTGTTTCGTTACTTTGGGACCAAGGTTTATTCATTATTCAATTTGTAACCTTCTTATAGTGATAAATTTGGTGATTATTCTATCTTGTTCCATGCAAATGAGTGAGGCATGTTAAAGACAGAAATGAGAGTGTGGATTTGAAAATAGATATGGTTCGCAGAGTATATTAACTGATTTATATCTGTACAATAGCCTGCTCAAGATTCTATAAAATCATGGACAGATTGTCTCTACAAATTTGATTGGTTCAATACTTTGCACTCGTGAAGCATTACGGATCATGAGCAGCCAGAGAAATGGCGGTCACATTTTTAACATGGATGGTGCTGGATCTGGGGGATCCAGCACTCCGCTAACAGCTGTGTAAGCTTAATCCTAGTAACCATTATTTTTCTTCTGTATGATAGAAGCTAAATCCTCTCAGATTATATATACTCTATCCAATATAAAATGTTTCATGTTCTTTGTAAACATAGATACGGATCAACAAAATGTGGTCTTAGACAGCTTCAATCTTCACTCTTGAAGGAGAGCAAAAGATCAAAAGTCGGTGTCCACACAGCTTCACCAGGCATGGTCCTGACTGACCTGCTATTGAGGTATTCAACTACTATAATGTCTTCTATATGCCTAAACTTTCTGGTCTAGGGACCCACTGCCATATGGTTTGTGTAGTTGCTATAATCAAATGAAAGGCATTTTCAAATGCCCTTCAAATGATTATCTAAATATTTATCTTATGTTCTTTTATTGTAATGCACGCCACCTCAATCTGTTCTCCAACCAGAGGGGACACTATTATGGATGAAATCATATAATTCATGGCTTTGAATCATGCTACTAAATGACTGATGTGAGATTTTATTTTTATATCCAACGCTATCAACCTTACCAAACTAGAGATAGCTAAATGGAAAAAACCACTTGTCATGGTTTAATTATCAGGTCGTCTTGAAATTGGTTCGGACCGAAGACGGATCATGCTCTAGTTTTATATCATCATTTTGTCTTTCTGATAAGTTGGTGAATTCTTAATTGTCTGGTTGTTATTTTAGTTATTTATTTATTTTTTTGCTAATAAGTGCAAATGTCGGTTTACGGCAGTGGTTCGAGTGTTAAAAACAAGCAGATGTTCAACATCATCTGTGAGCTTCCAGAGACCGTCGCTAGAACCTTGGTTCCACGAATGAGAGTAGTCAAGGGAAGTGGAAAAGCCATCAATTATTTGACTCCACCAAGAATCTTACTTGCTCTAGTCTCTGCATGGGTTAGACGCGGCCGCTGGTTTGATGACAAGGTAACTCATGCTGCTAATGAAACATGTTGAAAAATTTTACATATCCATTCCGACAAGTTTTTCCTGAAATCTCCATCTTTGTTGACTTGCCACAAACCCTGAAATCAGGTTGTGAGACTTCTGAAATAAGCATAAATGTTGCCAGTCATGTACCATATTGTGTCTGTCAGCTGGTGTCTATTTTCTGTTAGCCTTAGCTAATTTTGTATTTACAACTCAATTAACTTTGGACGACCATAGGGACGGGCACTCTACGCTGCTGAGGCGGACAGGCTCCGCAACTGGGCTGAGAGCAGAACCCGGTTTTCATTCACTGATGCCATGGAGATGTACACGGAGAACACTTGGGTTTCTGTCTTCTCACTCTCAGTGGTCTGTGCTTTCATCATCTTGTCGAGTACAAGTAGCACGTTGCCGGGGACCTGATCAATGAGGAATGCTGCATGCCTAATGCTTCTCGATAAATGGAAACCACTGCTGAGAAGAAGCTTTTCTGCACAGAGAGAATGGCAGGCATATATGTGAGTGGGTGCATAATTTTTGAATCTGCATCAATATGATTTTAGGGAGGTATTCTTGATTGGCTGTGTTTCTCTTTCGTGTGCATGGGGAGGTACCATTGAGCCTCCCCTTTTTCCCATCTCTTTACTTCCATTTGGGTAGCAGCATGGAAATCATCATGCAACATTTCATTCCAAAAACCATAGAATGGACAACCAAAAAAAAAAAAAAAAAAGAAGAAGAAGAAGATAGGGCATTGTATGATGTAATATTCAATTTGGTAGTAAACCATGTGTAGATGTAGCTGAATTTGTAAATTTTTTTTTAATCTAAAAGTGTTTCTTCTATTATTTCGTAGACTTATAAGCTAATGTTTGGCAAAGTTAGATTTTTAATTTCGAACTTTGTTTTCTTTGCATTTATATGTCTCAATGTTGTGATTTTTATAGTACTAGGTATAGAACAACGTAATACTTGAAACTATTATTCTATTATATCAAAATATAATTTGTTTATATATATCTATATCTATATATATATATAGAGAGAGAGAGAGAGAGTTGTAATCATATGTTAACCACTTCCCAGATGTTATCTACAACCTCATTTGGCGGTGCATTATCTAGACAAGCTAACTACATTATCTAGGCAATATATGGTACATTACGAAAGATAATGTACAAATTGTAATCGATAATGTAATGCAAATAATGGAGTATTACATTATCTTCGTAATGTGTCATATATTACCTAGATAATGTAGTTAGTTTGTCTAGATAATGCACCGCCAAATGAGGTCTGTAGGTAATATCTGGGGAGTGGTTAACATATAAATGCGTCCACATATATATATATATATATAACTACATGATCTAGCTTATACACATAGGGATAATGTTGATCTCAAATTTTATCAATTAACACAGTGAAAGTCTCAAATGTATTGAACGACATTTAAACCTAACACACTCTTCCTCAAGGTAGTTAGGGCTTTTACGAAAGTTCAGTTCGTCCAAATATTATTGGATGGATTAGATGTATACACCAACAACTCAGTTGGTTGTTGGGTTTTAAATAGATAATCAAATAATCAAAAATGAACAAAGTAATAAACAAATACCGAATTTATAGTGATTTGGATACCAAAAATCTTACATTTACAATTTGATCGACTGGTTGAAAATTCACTAAGAATAGTTTACAACACAATGCAACTGAACTACTTCCAGTTTCAGGAAGCTCGTCCGCCCTCCAAATTCCAGGGTACTTTAGGTAGAGGGCTTTACCACGAACATGACATTAGGCTTCTGGCTGACTTCAATCTTTACAAGCTTTACGATGAGCATGTTGTTAGCTTGAAAACTGGATAGGTAGTGATGTTCAGTTCTTCACAGAACGTTGTTTGTTGATGAAGATTCAAAGCTTCATTCAAGAATCAAGAACAAATATCGGATTCAACTATCTAAAAGAACAGTTGAATTCTGGATCTCAAGCTATAGAAAACTTGGGTGTTAGGAATTGCGTTGTAATTTTTCATTTTTGATTTTGTTTTGATGTGTAAACCAACCAATTGTTAGTTAAAATGTATAGAACTGGCATATTTCTAGATGTGAGTTTTATCTTAAAACCTTGTAATCTCTTGTATAGGGTTATCGAGTTGTAATAGGAGCTAGAAATCTCACAAGTATTTGTTTCAAAGCTAGCAACGACGACAATGCTGAAGAATTGGCAAGTTTCCAGTGGCAAAGATCAGCAACCAGTTTCCTAAAGCTGATAAGTGGAAACTGTCGAGACCAAACAATGAGATAGGGAGAAGGTGCGAGTTGTAAGCTTTAAAGAGCTTACTTGAAGACGGTAGATTCTACAAGTCTGCATCACTTAGAGATTAAAAAAAACCATTTTACTTAGAAATTTATAAGTTTGGATTCCTAAGATTGGAAAAAACGAGTCGTTCTGACACAAGGTAGAAAAATCTACCTACCATAGTTTTCTGTACGGTACTGCAGTGTAGAAAATAGGGAGTGTCAAGACATCCCATTGATCGAATTTGAATTTGTCTCAAACAGCTACATCTTGATTCTCTCAAGGCCTGCACCTATAAATTGTATAAATTGAGATAAAGGCATATAGAGAGAAGGTTATGAATTCTACCAATTATGTAATCCCATCTCCACAGAAGTTACGAACTACAAGCACTCAAAGCTCTGGTTACGATCTCTGTATTACTTATACACGAGGCTCTTATAATCTTGCTAGAGCTATTACCGGAGTTCTTACTGTTTAAGTAAGAATCTGAGAAGAGTTTCTCACTCCTTGAGAAAATCATGCTTATCCCAACCAACAACAAACATACAACGTTCTAGGAAGAACTCAACTATCCAACCCTTCCAGTTGGTGATTGCGCAACGTGTTCACACATCAAGATGTAGAGAGTGAGTTCCTGTTGGACTAGGCGAGATCGCATACAGCCAGTGAACGGAAGAGCGGCCTGTGACTGCGATATATCGTGCTGATGGGTTTTGTATACTGAAAGCATTTATTACAATGAGTATACAACGGTTTATTTCTCCTATCTGTTAACAATCGTACATGTATGAACAATGGTATCCTCTTGTCTCACCGATAGGGACGATCATACGGCGTGTTGTAGATCGCAGAAGACAGTATGATCACTTGACCTAGTGAGACATAAACCTTGATCACAGCCGAGACAGCGTATGAGGATAGGTCTGTCCGGATGGCTGCGGCATTGTCGGAATAAGTAGTCTGTCTTGGTTACTTGACATGCTGGTACGTAGAGGTGGCGTATTGATGGACCGCAGTGAGATATATTCGTCTGTCTGACATCAGCGAATAAAAGATCTAGTTATATTGATTGAGTCCAAACCCTAACGAAGGTTCAGGGGTTTGCACAGGTTGACTGTTGCTTTGACTTGCCATGGTGGAGAGCCAACACAGCGCGCTTGTATATCCGCATCTTGGGTAACAGCAGTTCGTGTAGTACCGCCTGAGACTGAACTTAGGTAACCATATCCGAGTAATAGGATGGGGACATTCCCTGAGGAGCTCAATAACATCCATCTTTATTTTGAATTTGTTTTGAAATTAGATTGCTAATTTCTGTTTCCGCAGACAATTCGAATTGCGTGGTTGAATTGAAGTTTGGAATTCAAGCGCAAAAGATCGGTACAGACACTACGGAGTTTCGGTAAATCTCTCGATCCACAATTCTTCGTATTAAATTCATAGGAGCATGCTAGGGTTTTGAGAAATTAATTATGGGCAATATCCATAGATCGATCCGGTTCAGTTTGGTTTTGGTGATTCGGTTCACGTAAAAACCCTACACGTGCTACATCACCCTGTAACTGGTTTTAGCGCATTCCAACTTGCGCGGTTGAAGAGTGGAAGTAGGACATTTGGCTACGAACCACTATAAATCCTTGTGTCTTTTACCTTATTTGCTTTGATTTCTATTGACGATTTGAAACCCAACAACTTGCTAAGTTGTTGGTGTATATTCTGCAAAATCGGCTAAGTAAAGACTTAATTGAAAATAAAAAGTTTTGTTTACTAGAACAGACAAGGAACAATCAATTTTGAGCTTTGAAGAGTAACCTGAATTTCCGCTCTTTCTCATTTTGGACCAACATTGGGTCTCGTGTCTAAGAACACGGTAAAGAGTAGAGCAGATAAAGCTTAGAATAAAAGAATGAATCATTGTTTTTATGTGAGTTATCTTCATTCGTAATTCATAACATTTCTTCTGCTATTGTTGTGCTCTATATATACAGAGAGAGACGACTTTGCTCCTGTTTGAAAAATAGACTTTCATAGTAGTTGGTCGTGTTGTCATTTCCTGAAAAGGCGACAACGTCTTTTGCAGTGTGGTAGACTTTTCATTAGAATGTCTCTATTTTAATTAGTCTGAGGATTCCCGACAGGATGTCCTCTTTGTCTAACAAAGGATAAATACCTTGTTCTTTTTGTCGATCTTTGACTTCTCCCTTATCCTTGTTAGTTAAGTATCCTTCTTAATTGCATGTTTGTTCTCAGATGGTTTCGTCCAGTCGTCTGAATGAGTGAGCCCACCTATTAGTTACTACTCAATTTCCTATACAAAGTTACATGTATTGGCCGCAACTTATGTAGTTCTATAAAATGGTAATTGACTTGATACATGGTTTGACTCATCAAAATATAATTTTTTTAATAATTTTCCCATTTTTTATGTAATCAAAACCATACTATGAGATAAGGGGTTATACAAACTGACTTCCCCTTAAGTCCTTGATCCCTAAAATAAAGACAATAAATACTTCCCCTTTTCTCGATTAAATCATGAGATATAACTGATTGTCGTGGAACACGCGGTATCAGTTATAGTGAGAACAATAAATATTTTGAGACAAAAAGTTATTGTCTTCATAGCTAGCAAAGCTCTTTGATCAATTCCATTAAATATTGTTGTAAATACAATTACATCGTTGAGCTCAAAACTGTCTAAACATGATGAATCGTGTGTCAGAGCTAATCTAATCAATAACAATTGTATTGTATATGAGCTTAGAACAAAAATAATCAACAAAAGCAAGAGCTCGACAAGTCTTAGAATAATCACTGTGTATTAGAGTTAATCAAGATACAATGTGCATCAGCACAAATTAACAAAATGTGCTTAGAGCAATCCCGGCTATGTGACAAAGCTAAATAGGCAAAAGCATGAGCATAAAAGATAAAAGAACGGTGTGTGGGGGTTTTGAACTGAAAGGTTAATTGTCCTTTCTTTTCTTCATGTTGGCATCGATCTCAATACTCCTTGTTTTGCGGTTTCTTTCTTATGTTTGGATATTCGTGCCTCTAGCTTGTTTATTTGATTTTCCACGTACACTTCTTTCTGTTCATTCACTATCCCTTTTTCCTCGTACTCCTTCCCCCTTTTTGACTATATTAATAATTTTTCCCTCTCATGTCAATCCTCATCGAGACTATCCTTCTTCTTCTCGATGATCTCACCATTTTGCACATCAAAACCAGGTGGAGGGTGTTCCGTGCCTTCTAGTTGGGCATAAGAGAATTTGGGATGAGCTCTCGGTGGATAATGCTGATATCCCCCTTGCCTATACTGATTCTGATAACCTCCTCAGTTCATGTAGTTGACATCGGCCACGGGATCAACCTGTGCATGTGCTACAGCAATCAGAGAAGCATTAGTTAAGTTTCTCCATTTCTCTCTTGAACTTCTCGATCTCCAACTTGAGGGTGTCATCCAATTTCTTCTTTTTGATAGATTTAACTTGTGGTCTCCTTGCATTCGCCCATTTTTGAGTGTGCATGGCCATCTTCTTGAACAACTTGAGGGCCTTGTCAGCAGATTTGCTCATCACGGAACCTCCAGCGGCATTGTCCACCGACTCTTGAGTTCTTTCGTTTATTCTTCGGTAGAAGATGTGTGTCTGCTCCTCGGTGTCAACTCCATGTCTGGGACATCTCCTCAACAACTCATTGAATCTACTCCAGGCCTCGAAAAGGACTCATTAATCCTTTGATGGAATTGCAGAATCTCCATCTTCTTTTGGATGATCACGGATGGTGGGAAGAAAGTAGAAAGGAACTCGGCTCGGAGATCGTCTCAAGTCCTGATGCTGCTGCAATCCAAACATTTGAATTGCAGGCAGATTACGTTCTGGCTGACTCTATTTTGCTTGATAGTGTCACACACTTCAACAAACATTCATAGGTGTGTGTATGGATCCTCCAAAGCTCGATCATCGAATTAGTTATGTTGAACCATCTGAATAAGGCCGATTTTGGGTTCAAAGTTATTGGTATTGATGCCGATAGCAAGTCCCTTGTTACCGGCTTGTGGTCTATACTTTCTTCCCATGACATTTGAATCCTCATCGTCGGAGCCCTCTCTAAGCTGTCTCTCTCTTTCCAGTCCCATTTGCCTTCTTGTAGCTTCAACTCTTTCAGCTTCCCTTTCAACCATCAGCTGTCTGACCACATCTCTCATTTGGTTCACCTCTTGGATTAGCAATAGAGCATTCTTTGTTGTGATTTGCGTGTCCCGATCCTCCAAATGTGGCATCTCAGGATCATCGCATTGGCTTTAATTGTGTGGCGGCTCCATTTTAGTGGTTGTGTTGTTTTTCTTCTTGATGTGCCTTCTTCTGATTGTTGTCTCGGTTTCTGGGTCAAAGATTTCGAGTGGTTTGCCTTGAGCCCTCATGTTCATGCAAGACCTAAGAAAACAAACAAAAAAACAGTAGCGTCGACCGACACAGGGGGTGTCGATTGACGCAAATGAACTATTTGTGTCGATCGACACACGAGATGTCGATCAATACAGAGATTCGATGCAAAAACCAACTCACGCCACACACGAACAGTAAAAATAAAAACAAAACTTAATCCAATAAATTCAAAAACAAACTAGTATTAGAATAAATTCTAACAACTCACCAGCATCGACGCCAATTTGATCGCCGCTATTTCTAACAGATTAATTATAGAATAGTGGTCAAATAAATTTATAAACTCGAATGTCGAACCCATAGGGAATGTATATCAAATTTATCTTATGTACTAGCCATAGTTTTCAAATTCTTTTTGTTTGAGTGACTTGAAATCAGGATTTTTTATTTTGTAAAATTAATTATAACAAAAAATAAATTAAAGGGTTTTTAAAACAGTAATTAAAGATGCATATTCTAGGGCAGATAATCAATCTATCAACGTGCATAATCATTCAACTCACCAATGGTGGAAAATTAGATTCAAGTGGACTTAATTCCTTGTTGGAAATTAAACCCTAGATTACTAATATGTAACTACTTCATCTCGGTCTCAAGAACACACATTAATCAATCTCAATAATCATCATATTTAATCCTACAATTAATTCTTCTTTTTGTATAAACCAGTTGCATTAAATTTTCTTATCCTATTACCAATTTTCACTTCTCAGTCCTTTAATTGATAACTACAAACCTAGATTCAATTTTATCTCTCGATCCGTCATTAAATCTAGATCAGATTAAATTAAACCATGCTATTGAGTTGAATTAATTAAACATGCATCAAGATGATTTCTCAAAGTCCTAGAATTTGCTAGGGTTTCTAGCAACAAATTATGGATAGAATTAAAGCAAACATTTTATTAAAACTCATAAAATAACTTACTATTAAAATAGGAAACTTAAAGTCTTCAAAAACTCCATTGCTTAGAAAATATTCAAGGTCTAAAGTCTAATAAATGTCTCCCTATTCTCGAGCTATAAGATGTGTGTGTATATATATATATATATATATATCTCAAAAGGTATTGGGCTCAAAATAAAAGATGTGTCCAAATATGTCCGAAGTTGCCTTCTCGAACCTCCGTGTCGGTCAACATGGTCTCCATGTCAAATTCCAACTTCGATCTCAACATCAATTGCCATCAACCATCCATGTCGATCGACACATGATGTGTTGTTTGACATGGATCCCCACGTTGAGCTCTTCTTTTCTTCCTGACTCGATCGACATCAATCCTCTGTGTCGATCGACATACACCATATCGGTCGACATGGAGGTCTTTCTCGAGTTTTTGGTTTTGTCTTCCATATCGATCGACATCCCGTGTGTCGACCGAAACAACTTCACTATTCCGGCTCTTTTCTTCACTTAGTCACTTTTTAGCCCAAGAACCTGCAAAACTCACCATGACAAGCATAACATCCTCTATAATACACTCATGCACCAAATAAACTATAAATTAAACATAAAATAACTAAAATAAAGGAGAAAAATATGGATAAGTGAGCATATTTATGAACTTATCAGTGAATAGTCAACATTCAAAGTCAGAAAAGCAGGAGCAGGTGCGTGATTCCCCGAAAAGTACATGTGCACCGTAGAGGATAGAAACATCGGATTGGACAACATCCAATTTATTTGTAAACGGCTCTAAAATTCAAATCTCATAATCTTCAACTATAAGTAGTTGAGGACTTCAAGAGATCAACAAACCGAACATCCGATTTTCAAGTGAGCCAAAACTCTGTCAAAATTCTTACTCAATGTCCAAGGCTTTCTCAAGCTTACCGTGTGTCACTTAGTGAACAAGAGACTCAGAACAAAATTCCAGCTCTGAGGTTGTGTTGTGCGCCCACACTCCAAGAGGATGAGAAGTGAAGGACGATAGAGGACCAGACGAGTGAACTAGTGAACTGGTGGACAAGGCATTCACCAGCTAGTGATAGATCGTGGGAACACCCTGTAATCCGACACTTAGTGGATTTTCAGGCTTAGTCTGAAGAGTGTTCATAGGATTTTTGTGTCCGAACCACTATAAAACTTTTGTCGTTTATATTTTTCATTTATCAGTTTTCATATCTTTTAAACTCAACACTCAAGTGTTGAAGTATACCTCGAAACTGATTAAATACTACTGTGACCTTAAAAGCTAAGTTTGACGAACCAAACTAGTCCAAAATAACCACTTTGAATAAGTGCAAGGCTATTAAAATTTTCTGTTGTGCATTACAAACTCTGATTTCAGGACCAACAAGTAATATATTTTGAAAAGCTCCATCTGACTCGAGTAGGAGTCAGTTAGGACTACTATTTTTAAGACTTCCTTTGTGTGTTAAAACCTATAAATTTGGGACCAATATAACTCAAAGCAGTAAAGAACATAAAATGTTATAGTGATTCAAGATCTGAAATCCTTGCGTCCAATCTTCTTCATCACAGAAACGAAATCCACTAACTTCAGCTGCACGTGGTAGCTCTCTACATAATACAATTGTGTCTTTTGCAAAGAAAGACTTCTATTGACTTTGGTCGCAACACACAACCTTCAAGCTTTACCACATCGTTGTGCTAGGTTTTTCGGGTATGAATTTGAATAAATCTTTTGATATAGTTTATATATATCATATGGTCTCGTGCTGAGCACGCACGTTTAACTTCAAGGATTTGCTAAAAGAATGAGCTTCTTAGAATGCTTAAAAGAACCAATCAACCAGGAATTCAGAGAGTTCGGAAGTTAGAAATTTATTGTGTTGATGAAAAGTTCTTTTTTAAAAGTTAAAAGTAGTTTCTCATTCGAGTGAGAAGCTATGTATAGTCCCCAAATGAATTATAATCGTGGAGAGAAGAGCACAACCTTCCATGCATCGCAAGATTCTGGCTCTCTCTAGTTTTTTTACAATTTGTCCTCTAGATAATACTTTTAACCTGAGGATCATACATGTTGGTTAGCTTTCCCAACATAGTATGAAATCCTAAGAAAAATAAATTGGATTCAAATTTCAACGCGTGTTCTTCCCGATCTGTCTGATCTCATCCTCAAGATAACTAGCTCATCAATATGCTTAGCTAGAACATCCTAGCAACCAACTGACCATGGTCTTCAATGACTGACAACTGATTTGTGCTGCCAAATTCTTGTAGTTGGTATGCTCTTTGAGCTTTCACAAATTCTCCAGGTCTTCCATCTTGAGTTCTTCATTCTAATCTATTACTCCTTCCGTCCCGATTATTTGGTCCATGTTTCCTTTTTGGGTGTCCCATTTATTTGGTCCATTATCTAAATTTAGTATTGTTTTTTGCATGTGTTTACAAATTTACCCTTATAAATTGAACATAATTAATAGAGTTATTATTAATAGTTATTGCTAAATAAGGGTAATTCAAAAAATTTGTTCAAATATTTAATGTATTTATAAATGAGTTTTGACATTCGTGCAAGTTAAAACAGGACCAAATAAATGGGACGGAGGGAGTACAACTTTCTGTCACATACAAGATAATATACATCAAGATTAATTCTACTGCAACCAGTTTTATATAGCGATTATTAACTGACTTATGGCCATCAAAATTGCATAATCCCTAACAAAGTGTCATTCATACATTTTGAAAAACTTTAGAACATTAGGAGTATATGATACACTAAGATTATCATCATCGCGTGCTAATATATTGAGTTTTTTTAATTGTAATAGATGATCCATAAGATACTAATTGACCATGCATATTATTTATTTTATGACCAAGGAATTATTTTTGGTATAATTTCATAATTTTTTGGATAATTAATTAAAAAATAATGTTCAACTACCAAAATAGAAAATTAATGTATAATTACTCTAAAATAAAAAACTTTATACTATTATTTAACATTTATTAATACTTTATTTTAAAAACATAAATTGAATATTTATTTTAATTTTACGTTAGATTAAGTTTTAATCAATTCAATTTTCACCAACTGTCCACTTTTCCTCAATATAATTTGGACACATCCAAACATTGACTCAAACAACTAATGCAAATAGCGCACACAAAATGAACCAAAATACTCAAACCTTAGTTTTGAAATCGAAAAAAGTGACAAGACACCAATGGCGCTACATGTTGAAGGAGGAACAAAAATACATTCAATCTGAGTTAAATGGGTTTACCATTTGAGAGAGAGAAAATGCACCCGACCAATGGTCCTGAAAGTGGACGACGTGACTCTGATGGGCAGGGGAAAGCCGGTGAGAAGCAAGTGCGATCGGATAGAATTGAATTTATAAATATTTTATAGACTTAATTTAATAAATATTGATTAAATATACGGTTAGGTTTAGATTCCTCTTATAAACAAATTGTTAGTCTAAATTTTGAAAAGATTTATTTAATTTTTAAATATGAATTGATAATATTTATGGGGTCTATTGACGTATATAATGTATCCCTGAAACTGATGTACAACACTCTGCCACAACAAATTCTTCTATCACGTCGACATTTTCCTCCCCTCTGCTTGCAAGTTGCAACAGACTTGTTTATCTCACCGACTCTATGGAAATTCCAGCAGCGTTTGAATGATCGATCGACCCGTTCAGACAGAGACACCTCGAAGCCTCCGATCGCCGGCGGGAAATGGAAACACGGCCGATCCTTCTGGAAGACTTCGGGCAGAAGGTCGATTTGACGCGCCGGATTAGAGAGGTTCTACTCAACTACCCGGAGGGCACCACCGTACTCAAGGAACTAATTCAGAACGCCGATGATGCTGGTGCCACCGCCGTCCGCCTCTGCCTCGACCGCCGCAGCCACGGCGTCGACTCTCTGCTCTCTCCCGGCCTCGCGCAGTGGCAAGGACCTGCACTGTTGGCCTACAACGACGCAGTTTTCACCAACGAGGACTTCCTTAGTATTTCCCGAATCGGTGGCAGCACTAAACACGACAAGGCTTGGAAGACCGGTCGATTTGGGTAATCAGTGACGCATTGATTTATTATTTTTAAGCTATACGTTTTTCTGTTATTTATCTTGTCCTATGTTGATCGTTTGTATCACAGCCGGTCATTTTCCTGTATAGACTCTTGTAGTGCTGAATGTTTGTGGAAAGATATTTTCACTAACTTCTAGCCCACCCTAATAAATTAGAACCCTGAAGCAGGTCTCACAAACTGTTTGGAGCCTGATGCTGGCTTTGTTAGCTGCAACCACTACCAACGATTAAAGACTTGACGATCGATTCAGCAACATCTTTTACGTTTTATTATTATAAATCTTGCATAACAGTTCGACGATATGCATATGCTTTTATACTAGATTTTTTAGGTAATCTTAAACTACTGTTAAGTGCTATATTGTTTAGAGATATGTTACCGTATCATGGCAGCTGTTGATAGCAAGTGCAAGTTTAAGATTGACATCCATGAGTTTTTCTACAATTTTTGACTGATTCTATGGTGTGCCCTTTTGAGTTATGGCATGCATAACTGGGCGGAAGAGGCAACTTTTGAAGTATCTACTCTTAGAGTCTTGATTGTCCTGAATATGAAATAATTATATCAGTTAAGCTATTTGTTGTTTGCTGAACTGAAGTTTTGTTTTCCAGTTGCTTTCCCTTTAGGAATGAAATTATCTCTCTCATTTTTCAGGGTGGGCTTCAACTCAGTATACCATTTAACTGACTTACCTTCTTTTGTGAGCGGCGAACACGTAGTTCTGTTTGATCCTCAAGGTGTTTATCTCCCCAACATCTCCACTGCTAATCCTGGGAAGAGAATAGAGTACGTTAGTTCCTCAGCCATCTCACATTTTACACATCAGTTTTCACCATATTGTGCTTTTGGCTGTGACATGAAAAGCCCTTTCCATGGAACTTTATTTCGTTTTCCTTTGAGGGATGCAGACCAGGCTGCAAATAGTAAGCTCTCAAAGCAAGCATACCTTGAAGACGATATATCTTCCATGTTTGCTCAGCTTTATGAGGAAGGAACCCTTTTGCTACTTTTTCTTAAATGTGTACTGTCTATAGAAATGTATGTGTGGGATATAGGAATGCATGAACCAAGGAAAATGTACTCTTGCTCAATCAATTCTGTAAATGACGATGTGTTGTGGAATCGCCAATCACTTCAAAGACTTTCTAAGTTGAACTATGCTTTCGATTGCGAGATGGGTGCCTTCTCATTGGATTTCTTGAGCGAGGCAGTGATTGGGGATGTTTCAAAATCAAGATCCCATAAGTTCTATATAGTGCAGATGATGGCCTCATCATCCAGTAGAATTGGTACTTTTGCAGCCAAGGCAGCAAAGGATTATGACATGCATCTATTGCCTTGGGCATCTGTGGCGGCATGTATATCAGATGATTCTCCCAATGTAATTTTCCCTCCCTCACTCAGTAGGCCTTGGATCTCTTGTGCTATTTATGTTAACCCTTTTCATTTTCACTTTCATTTTTGTTCATACGTGCCTACTTATGCATGTACTAATAGTAGTTAGCTGTTAGTAATTATGAATATCCTGATTTTTGTTTCTAGATTTCAGCAATGGGCTGTTGCTTATTTATTTATTTTTTCTGTTTCAGTCTAAACTCTGAATCCTTTCAGTCTCAATTGCGTACAAAATTTGCATGAGGATAGATATTTCTTTCATTTGTCATTCAGGTTGCATCGTACTCATTTTGGATTGGTACCCGAGTAGACTGGGTGGTGGAAGTTTGAATTCTTGCTCTTTTAAATTGTTGTGGACATTACAAGGGTGATATGTTAAACATATTCATCCTTCTGAAAACATATGGAACCTGTAATTATTATTATTTTTATTTATTTATTTATATTTTGCTCAGCTTTTGGTCATGTTATGGGTTCAAAGTTGAACACCATACCTGACTGAGACTTGCTTCTTCTACTGTATAAAACAAACTCTGTGGCCTAATGTGCTTCTTCCATTCTATACTTTGCATGTAGTTATGTACTTCCAGTTTGTGAAAGCTGATCTTAAATTATTATGTGGATACTTTTCCAGTTCTGAGGGAATGCCATTTTCTTGTGGAAATTGACAGGATGATAATCTGAAACATGGCCGGGCATTTTGTTTTCTTCCGCTGCCTGTTAAAACTGGTTTCCGTGTTCAAATTAATGGATATTTTGAGGTTTCTTCAAATCGGCTTGGAATTTGGTATGGCGATGACATGGACAGATCTGGTAAAATTCGTTCTATTTGGAACAGGCTTCTGTTGGAAGACGTTGTAGCACCTAGTTTTGGTAAACTGCTACTTAGCATACGTGAGCTCATGGGTTCAACAAAAGAGTATTATTCCTTATGGCCTATTGGATCGTTTGAAGAGCCATGGACTTTGTTGGTTGAGCAAATCTATAGAAGTATTTGGGACTCACCTGTCTTATATACACATGTTGAAGGTGGAAAGTGGATTTTTCCCAAGGAAGCATTTCTTCATGACATGGAGATTTGTGGAACTAAAGAAATTTGTGATGTTCTCGTCCTGCTTGGAATGCCTATTGTTCCTTTGCCCAGTGACCTGTTTGAGATGATCTTAAATTGTAAGTCAATTGGTCATAAGAATGTTGTTACTCCTGACTCTGTACGTCATTATTTGAGAGAGAGCACGAATTTCCTTGTAATTGGCAGGCCTGAGAAGCTTGTGTTGTTAGAGTATTGTCTCGAGGACTTGATCGATACAGATGTTGGTATTCATGCATTTGACCTGCCTTTGCTTCCATTGGCTAATGGGGATTTTGGATCATTGTGTAGATACTTGGATGGGGTCACATATTATATTTGCAATGAGATGGAATGTATGCTTCTTCAACGAATCTCTAACAGAATTATTGATAGGAGTATTACTACAAAACTACTCAGCCGTCTTACATCTATAGCCAATGTCTCAGGGGCAAACTTAGTTGTTTTTACTGTAAATGATTTGATTCAACTATTTTCTGCACTAGTACCAGCAGAATGGAAATATAAGACTCAGGTTGTCTGGAATCCAAATTCTAGTTCTTCTCATCCTAGTTCGTCTTGGTTTTTGCTCTTCTGGCGATACCTTTATGAACATTGTGAAGAGTTATCTGTTTTTGGAGATTGGCCTATAATACCATCGGTTTCCGGGCATTTGTATAAACCTTCAAGGCATAATAAATTGCTGAATGCTGAAAAATTGTCTGAGAAATTACAAAATATCCTAGTTAAGATAGGATGCAAAATACTGAACCACAGTTATTGCATTGGTCATCCTGATCTGACGGAATATGTGCATAGTGCTGATGCTGCAGGTGTTCTGGATTCAATCTATGAAGTGTCTTCTAATGATAGTATTACTCAGCTTCTTCAATGTCTGGAAGGAAATGAGAAAGATGAGCTCCGTCAGTTTCTTTTGAATCCTGCATGGTTTGTTGGAAAGCAAATGGATGATTCTCATATCCAGAATAGCAAGTGGCTTCCTATTTATAGAGTCTATGATAGAGAATCTTCTGAAATCTTCAAGTATTCTGATTTAGTAAACCCTAAAAAGTTCTTGCCCCCTTTTTCCTGTCCAGAGTGCTTGCTGTCTGGAGAGTTTCTCTTTAATTCCTCAAGCACTGAGGAAGAGTTGCTAAGGAGGTATTATGGTATTGAAAGAATGAATAAGACACTCTTTTATAGGATGAATGTTTTTAATAGGATAAATCTGTTAGAAAGTGATGTTCGCGATAACATCATGGTTTCAATTCTTCAGGAGCTACCACAATTATGTGTAGAGGATACATCATTCAGAGAATATTTGAGAAATCTGGAATTTGTGCCAACTTTAAGTGGCACCCTGAAAAGCCCAGCTACTCTATATGATCCAAGGAATGAAGAATTGTACGCTTTATTAGAAGATTCTGATAGTTTTCCTTTTGGGGTTTTCCAGAAATCAGGTGTCTTAGACATGTTACAAGGATTGGGTCTTAAGACAACTGCTTCCTTTGATGCAGTCATAAATAGTGCTCGTCATGTGGAACACTTAATGCATGAAAATCAAGAAAAAGCTCATTCAAGAGGAAAAATACTTCTTTCATACCTAGAGGTCAATGCATTAAAGTGGCTACCTGATATGCCAGAGGATGAGCAAAGTACAGTGAGTAGAATTTTTATTAGAGCTTCAAATGCATTTAAATCCCGTCACCTCAAATCAGACTTGGAAAAGTTTTGGAATGAGCTGAGGCTGATATCATGGTGCCCAGTTCTTACCTCTCCTCCACACATATCATTACCATGGCCAACTGTCTCATCTTTGGTTGCTCCTCCAAAGCTTGTAAGACTATACATTGACTTGTGGCTTGTTTCTGCAAGTATGCGGATATTAGACGGAGAATGCTCATCGACAGCATTATCCTATCAACTTGGTTGGTCTAACCCTCCAGGAGGAAGTATAATTGCTGCACAGCTCCTTGAGCTTGGGAAAAATAATGAGATGGTCTCTGATTTCAGTCTCCGGCAGGAATTGGCTCTGGCAATGCCAAAGATATATTCTATTTTGATGGGCCTGCTTGGTTCAGATGAAATTGACATTGTAAAGGCTGTTTTAGAAGGTTGCCGGTGGATATGGGTTGGAGATGGATTTGCCACCTCGAATGAGGTTGTTCTCAATGGTCCTCTTCATTTGGCTCCCTATATTCGTGTAATACCTATTGATTTGGCTGCCTTCAGTGACTTATTTTTGGAGCTGGGTATTCAGGAATATTTGCGTCCTTCTGACTATGCAAATATATTAAAAAGAATGGCCACAAAAAAGGGTGCTGCTCCTTTGGATTCTCAGGAAATCACTGCTGCTACTTTTATTGCTCAGCACCTTGCTGAAGCCCATTTTTGTGATGATCAAACTCACATATATCTTCCAGATGTATCTGCCAGACTAGTAAATGCTACAGATTTGGTCTACAATGATGCTCCTTGGTTACTTGAGTCTGAAAGTTCTGACAAATTACTTGGCAGTGCGGCTATTACTCTTGGTGCAAAACAAGCTGTTCATAAATTTGTTCATGGTAACATTTCTCATGATATTGCTGAGAAACTTGGGGTACGATCATTTCGGAGGATTTTGCTTGCAGACAGTGCTGACTCGATGAATTTGAGTTTGTCTGGAGCTGCTGAAGCATTTGGGCAGCATGAAGCACTGACAACCAGACTTAGACATATACTGGAAATGTATGCTGATGGTCCTGCAGTTCTATTTGAGCTGGTACAAAATGCTGAGGATGCAGGAGCCTCGAATGTTACCTTTTTGTTGGATAAATCTCATTATGGGACTGCATCTCTTCTTTCGCCTGAAATGGGAGATTGGCAGGGCCCAGCTTTGTATTGTTTCAATGACTCGGTTTTCACCTCTCAGGATCTTTATGCGGTTTCCCGGATAGGCCAAGAGAGTAAACTTGAGAAGCCATTTGCAATTGGGAGATTTGGGCTTGGGTTTAATTGCGTTTATCACTTCACTGATATCCCAGCTTTTGTTTCAGGAGAAAATATTGTCATGTTTGATCCTCATGCCTGCAATTTACCTGGAATATCTCCAACTCACCCAGGGCTCCGGATTAAATTTGTGGGCAGAAAAATCTTGGAACAGTTCCCTGATCAATTTTCTCCATTTCAACACTTTGGATGTGATCTGCAGCACCCATTTCCTGGTACTCTCTTTCGTTTTGCTCTGAGGACAGCTAATGCTGCCTCTAGAAGCCAGATTAAAAAAGAACCGTGCACACCTTCGGATGTCCTATCACTATTTTCCTCCTTTTCAGAGGTTGTTACTGCTACTCTGCTATTTCTGCGCAATGTAAAGACAATATCTATTTTTGTTAAAGAAGGGGCTAATAGTGAAATGCAATTACTGCACTGTGTTCGCAAGGATTGTGTGAATGAGCCTGCAGTAGAAAAAGGTCCGTTTCATCAGATATTTAGCTCTATGTACGAGAACCAACAAGATAGAACAAGTATGGATCTGTTTCTTAACAAGTTAAGCAAATCAATCAAAACAGATGTTCCATGGAGGTCTCAGAAGCTTTTGGTGACCGAGAAGAACCTTTCAGGTAGTAGGTCATGCCTGTGGTTAACTAGCGAATCCTTAGGTAGTTTCCACAGAAAGGGTAAATTTGCAACCATTAACAAAAAATTGTGCAAGTTTGTTCCCTGGGTCTGTATAGCAACACCTATCAGTTCTGTTGAGGCTGAAAAAAGGATGGAGGGGGGTCAGGAAGTTTCAGATGCATCTTTTCCTGTTACTGCTGACATTCTGCAGACCCTTCAAACTTCTTTACAAGCCACATCTAATTTTGATGGCCGTGCTTTTTGCTTCTTACCTCTTCCAATCAGCACTGGTCTCCCAGTTCACATAAATGCCTATTTTGAGTTGTCTTCAAACCGAAGGGATATATGGTTTGGTGATGACATGGTAGGGGATGGCAAGATCCGTTCGGACTGGAACATGTTCCTTCTTGAAGAAGTTGCTGCGCCTGCGTATGGTCATCTTCTAGAGACAGTTGCACTAGAGTTTGGCCCGAGTGATTTGTTCTTTTCCTTCTGGCCCAGAGCAGGAGGGTTTGAACCATGGGCCTCACTAGTACAGAAGCTCTACCAGTTTATCTCTGAGAATGGTCTTCGAGTGTTGTATACCAAAACCCGAGGAGGGCAGTGGATTTCACCCAGGCAAGCAATTTTTCCTGATCATAATTTTGAGAAATCACAGGAACTTTCAGAAGCATTATCTGATGCAGGTTTGCCTGTGGTTGATATCCCCAAGGAGATTGTTAACAAATTTATGGAAATTTGCCCGTCACTGCATTTTCTCAGTCCTCAGTTACTGAGAACACTTCTAATTCGGAGGACGCGTGAGTTCAAAGATAGAGATTCAATGATCTTAACCCTTGAATACTGCCTTCTCGATCTTAGGAGTCCGGTCATTTCAAAAAGTTTCTATGGTTTACCCTTGATACCCCTTTCAAGTGGTGCATTTACAAAACTAGACAGAAGGGGGTTGACTGAACAAATTTATCTTACAAGGGGAGATGGATACAGTCTTCTGAAGGATTCTGTCCCACATCAACTGGTTGACTGCCAGATTTCTGATTACTTGTATACTAAGTTGTGTTCTCTTGCTGAAACCCAAGATTTTAATTTGTCTTTCCTGACTTGTCAACTCCTAGAAAATATTCTCCCAAGACTAGTTCCGGCAGATTGGCATCATGTTAAGAAGGTGACTTGGGTTCCTGGCCATGAAGGCCATCCCAGTTTGGAATGGGTAGGATTGCTATGGGGCTATTTGAGGTCATCTTGTGAAGATCTCTCATTATTTTCTAACTGGCCAATTTTACCAGTTGAGAATAATCATCTCATACAGCTAGTTGAAAATTCTAATGTGATCAGAGATGGTGGCTGGAGCGAAAATATGTCGGCATTATTGCAGAGAGCAGGATGCCTAATACTGAGGCGTGATATCCCAATTGAACATTCACAGTTGAAACTTTACGTACAAGCCTCAACAGCAATGGGTGTTCTAGATGCACTGATGGCGGTCGTCAGTAAACCGGATGATGTTGAACATCTCTTTAAGCATTCTACGGATGGGGGCCTGCATGAAATTAGAAGTTTTATTCTTCAGTCAAGATGGTTTGCTGATGATTTATTGGATAGCACGCATGTCAATATTATTAAGCAGATACCAATGTTTGAGTCATTCAAGAGTAGAAAACTTGTACCTTTAAAATCTCTTAAATGGCTCAAACCAGAATTTGCACGTGAGTGTTTTTTAGATGATGACTTTGTTAAATTGGATTCTGAGAAAGAAAGAATAATTCTGAAGAAATACTTAGGCATCGAAGAACCATCAAGGTTGCATTTCTATGAAGATTATGTAATATCTCGGATGTCAGAGCTCATGTCCCAGGAGGGTCTTCTCTTCAGTATTTTATGCGATATTAAATCCTTGATGGAAGAGGATAATACTTGCAAAGAAGCACTTTCTGCTATTCCTTTTGTTCAGTCATCTGATGGATCTTGGAAAGAACCATTCAGGTGTGTTTCCTGTACTGCTAAATATTGAACTTTTATTCAAATTCTTGAGAAAATACTACGAGGACTGTATCTCTGCTTGCCTCAGTTTAATGGTAGCAAATATCTATGTTGTATGTTAAAAATCATCATCTTCTTTAATAAATGTGACCGCAAATTGCTATTAGTACTGTAGGACTACTTCATGAGGCCTCCATATTATATGTTTCTCCAATCTGTTTTACATTTGAAAGCACAAGAATCAGTAAGTGTCTCCGGGTATATGTGTAATGTGCTAATTGATTGGTTGCCAACACTGAACTTGAATACTCTATGTAAAGGCAAAGGTGGAACTTCCTATTTTCCCTGACAGAGACATATAGTAAATATTCTTGGCTCTTAATATAGTTTTTGATGTACTGAGAAGTTAGAATCTCTTATGGTGCTCTAGAACGAAAGGAAACCCTTTGCATTTGGACAAATGTCTAGGTAGTGAAAGGCGGGAGAATGGGATGCATATCACTGTTTGCAGATTGTAATATCATGTTCCTAAGTTATCAATCTATCTATGTATATACTTATTCTAACATACTCTTACACAGGCTTTATGATCCTCGTGTGACTGAACTGAAGTTGTTTCTCCATGGAGGAGCCTTCTTCCCATCAGAGAACTTCTCTGACCCTGAAATCCTGGAAACTTTGGTCGTGCTTGGGCTTAAGCAAAACTTGGGTACAACTGGATTACTTGATTGTGCCAAGTCGGTCTCAATGTTGTACGAATCAAGAGACTCTGAAGCTTTAATATTTGCGAGGAGGTTGCTTACTTGTTTAAATGCGCTATCATTGAAACTGTCATATGCAGAAGAGGGTGAACATTCTGCTAATACTACAGAATACCAGGAGAGTGCTCCTCCTGGAGCTGTAGAGGGTGATTTGTCTATTTGTAGTCCAGTGGACTCCTTCTCAAAGGCTTTGAATGTTCAGTCAGTAGTCAATAATGTGGTTGATGATATGAGTGGTGAAGACTTTTGGTTAGGTCTGCGGTTTATCAGCTGGTGTCCAGTATATTCTGATCCCCCCGTCGAGTTTCTTCCATGGTTAGCCTCAGGACACACGATAGCAGCACCAGCTACTACCAGGCCCAAATCTCAGATGTGGATGGTTTCCTCAAAATTGCATATATTAGACGGTGAAAGCTCCAAAAACCTACAACACAAGCTTGGTTGGCTGGATTCACTGCCTGCGGAAGTCTTGTCTGCCCAACTAGTGGGATTATCCAACAGATATAATGAGCTCAGGTTGCATCATGATGAAGAACTGAAAAAGCAAATACCATTGATTTATTCACAGCTGCAAAGTTATACGAAGTCTGGTGAGCTGGCCCTTCTCAAGTCTTCCTTAAGTGGTGTTAAATGGGTTTGGATTGGAGATGACTTTGTGGCACCAGATGTGCTTGCATTTGACTCACCTGTTAAATTTAGTCCCTACATTTATGTGGTACCGTCTGAGCTATCAATATTCCAGGATTTGCTCTTAGCATTGGGAGTTAGACATACTTTTGATGTAACAGATTATTTCGTTGTCCTGAAACGGTTACAAAATGATGTAAAAGGTGGCATCCTCTCAAGTGATCAGTTGAATTTTGTCAAGTGTGTCCTCGAAACAGTTGCAGATTATGCGGAAAGGTTTGGGTTAGAAAGTCCTAGTAAGTTTCTGGTTCCAGATTCTACAGGAGTGCTACTGGGTCCAGCAGATCTTGTGTATAATGATGCACCATGGATGGAAGCCAATTCACTTGTTGGTAAACGTTTTGTACATTCCTCTATCAGCTTTGATCTGGCCAACAGATTGGGTATTCAATCACTTCGGTCACTTTCTTTAGTCAGCAAGGAATTGACAAAAGATTTTCCATGCATGGACTATAGCAAAATACACGAGCTACTGGAATCACATGGCAACTACGAATTTCTTCTTTTTGATTTGCTTGAATTGGCTGATTGCTGCAAAGCCAAAAAGCTTCACCTTATTTTTGACAAGAGGGAACATCCACGCCAGAGTCTGTTGCAGCACAACCTTGGTAATCAGTTGTGGGCTTGTACTTTAACCTAGCTATATTAATAATTAGTAAGTAGATATGAATGTCGTACATTATTTGGGTCGGCAGCAAGCAATTATGCATGACAATTGGATTTCTAATATTCTAGCTAGTTTTCATGGTGCCTTGTAGCTTCTTTGGTTTTGAGCTCTAACAATTTACCAATTATATATTTCTCTCAACTTTTACTGATGCACATAACTGATTATGAACTTATGCAGCTGAATTTCAAGGGCCTGCTTTGGTGGCAATCTTGGAGGGGGCCAGCTTAAGTGGAGATGAAGTGGCTAGCCTCCAGTTCCTTCCACCTTGGAGTCTGAGGGGTGATACTATAAACTATGGCTTGGGGTTGCTTAGCTGTTTCTCCATCAGTGATCTGCCATCAGTGATATCTGATGGCTTCTTGTATATTTTTGATCCTCAGGGTGTAGTGATTGCCAAATCTACAATGCACTCACCTTCTGCGAAAGTTTTCCCCCTGAGAGGTATACTTTGATAGATGTTAGTTGTTATCTCATACATGGTTTCAGTTTGTTTAGTTGCTGAGGTGCCTCTTGTGAGAAGTCCAATATATTTTCTGATTTTGGAAAGCTAAATCATGTTATGAATTTTGTTTACAATTATTTACATATGAGTAATCAGTTATTTACAGTTCTATGTTATGGACTCGTAGGTATAAAAGAAAAATCTAATAAAAACAATTATATATATCTACACCCTTATATATATATATATATGGCTGTGTTTTAGCAAAGGAAATATTTATCAAAAACTTACAATGTATTATTTAATTGGAATCATGAGCTGACGAAGATAATTAATTCATGATAAAACTTTGTAGATCTGAATTTATATTTTTGTAAAAACATATGCTTTATATTTAATGAATTAGTTTGACCAATTAAAAAAATTTGTTGGAAGAGTAAAATAACTAGTGGTAAAATTATGTGCCTTGACATGAACATTTGGGTGGGTTTGTGGGTGTATTTGACCACATTCCCTATATTCATACCGTCTCAAAGCTGACATGGAAAGTGCAATAACTTTTTCCTAGGAATTTGATTCTTAAATCAATTGCCTGAGTTATAAAAATATAATATCTTTTTCATTTTAGAAGGTCAGAAAAGTTGTTTCCTTTCTATTTTGATTTTTTTTCCCTTTGAAATTGGGGAAGGGATGTGGAGGGGCGGAACCCTTAACCTCATTATATGCACATGGGAGGTGTAACAACTTGGTGAACCCTACGACAATCCTTTTGTTCAAATTTGACCACTTATAAATTATCTCGGGTCTTAATTGTCACTTAGTATACTTCTTAGGAAATTTGCAATGGCTTATTCCTCTTGCACCAGCTAGCTGTGAGATGCAAGGACACCCCAAGAATGGTGCTGGATGGTTTCTGATTACCTAGATTGTAAGTAGGGGTCACACATACTAATATAGATGTTTGAAGTGTAATTGATCTATAGTTCTAAACTTGCTTAAAAATTGTGTATTGTACATTCTGCTGTAAATTTTTATGTGGAAACACTTTTTAGGGTCTTATACGGTATATCTGCTTTATGTGCTGTCAAACTGAGAGCTGACTGATACTCCCTTCATTTTATAGGTACAAAACTGACGGAGCGTTTTCGTGACCAGTTCAGTCCAATGATGATTTATGAAAATATGCCATGGTCAGCAGCTGATTCCACTATAATACGCCTGCCTCTTTCATCAAAATGTATGGAAGATGGAGTTGAGTCTCGTATGACATGGATATTTGACAAGTTCATGGAACATGCTTCTAAACCAATTCTATTTTTGAAATCGATTTTACAGGTAATTCCAGTTTTACCTGACTGACCTGTTGAGGTAGAAGCATGTTCCTTATTTGACATTTATAATCTTGAAAATGCATTCATCACTCGCCTCACACCTCGGCTTTCGAGGACCTTGTGGCCTCAAGCCACCTCAAGCTTTTTAAAATACAACTTTAAGCAGGATATATAGGAATGTGTCTTTAGGATTGTGCCTGAAGCTTTCTATGATGATTATCTAGCTTTCCTAGAATTCGCTGAAGCAGTAAATAAAATACTTATGATCTGGACCAAAAATCAGTAAATTATAAGTATTTATTCTGTTAGTTATTAAACAACATAGATTGCATTTTTTCACTTAATACTGTTAGAATAGTTTGAATGAACAATGAATCTAAGAATTATAATAAGGGATTTGTATGTATCAATATGGATCCAAACTCAAACTCAAACTCAATAAGGGCGGTGTTAAACTCAAGGTGGATCCAAAGCGTTGGGTTTGAGTAAATGAAGTTGATGATGTTCTCGAGTTTGTGCTTCGGTGAAGAAGTGTGCAAGTTGTAGTTCAAAAGGCACATAATGAAGAGTAGTAGTAGCTTGATGATAGTGAGATCAAGTAAAGGAAGCATCGGCACCAATGTGTTCTGTAAGTTTGTGCTTTATCAGATTATTGGCAATTTGTATGGCTCCAATATTATGACAAAGAAGTGTTAGTATTATGACAAAGAAAAGGTGTTGGTGTAGCACAGGAAATATCAAAATCAACTAGCAACCATCAAAGCCATACAATCGTTGAAGTTGTGGTGGCAAGGGCTAGAAGTTCTTTCTGTGTACTAGATCGAGATATAGGTACTTGCTTCTTGGACTTCCATGTAAGAGGGGAAGAACCAAGAAGAATGCAATATCCAGTGATAGAACGAAGATTTGTAAGATATCTTGCCAAAGTAGTGTCCGAGTAAGCATAGAGCTGGAGCGGATTATCTCTAGCACAAAACAAAGCTCGAGATGATGTGCCCTTAAGTATCTTAGAACAAGATTCAGATGCCCAAAATGAACCAAAGTGGAAGCACTCATAAACTGATTTAATATATGAACTACATGAGCAATGTCAGGTCTGGTAGCACTGAGATAAACAAGACTGCCCACTTCAAGAAGTATACCATCAGTAGAACGAATCTGTAAGTGAAGCTCCATAGGTGTTGCAGCTAGCCAATTATCAGTGAGGCCGAAACGAGCATTAAGATCTTTGATATACTTGGATTGACACAAATAATACCCTTTAGTAGAATGCATGACCTCAATGCCTAAGAAATAGCTCAAAGGTCCCAAGACATATGAAACTCCTGTTCAAGATGTTTCTTCACATGAGAAATATGTTCTTCCTCATCTCTTGTAATCAACATATCATCAACATATAAAAGAAGTAAGGTACACCCACGTGGAGAGAGATGAATGAAAAAGGAAGGATCCTAATCGTCGGGTGAAAAACCAGCAGCCCATATGACACAGACAAAGCGCTTAAACTAAGTCCATGGAGCCTGTTTGAGACCATATAAAACACAACGATGGAGACATTACAAACTTTGTTTAAAAAAGCACGCCTAGGCGGTGAGGCGCGCCTCGAAATAGGTTGGACAGCCTCTTCGATTGTGATGCGCGCAGGTTCCTCGAGGCGCGCCGGAGGCCCCAAGGCGAGGTGAGTCGCGAGAGGCGCGCCTAGGCGATGATGCAGTGGCCTCGGGATTTCTCTCAAATTTCTCATCTTCAGCTGCCGCTGCATCCTTTCTATGTAGAAGAGTTTGTGTCTAATGGTGGCTGCTTTATATATATTTGTGATTAGGGTTTTTCTCTCAATAAATTTAGGTTAGCCGCCAATTTAATTTCTCAAGTTATTAGGTTTCAGATCACTCTACAACATTTATTAGGTTGTCGTGTCCTTTTTATTTTGCTTAGATTTTCTATTTTTTTTTAATTCATTACGGTTTTAGTTAGACCACAACATTTATTAGGATTGCCCTGCTTTCCTTTTATATTTTGGTCTAATTTTCTTTTCTTTTTTTTACATTATACTTGATATATTATAAATTTGATTAATTTATATAATATAATATCACAAAATATATAAAGTTTTGAAAGCATTAAATAAATTCTTTAAAAAGATAGTAAATAAATAAAAAATATATACATTGGCATGATACATATGCTTTTTATTTAATATTTAAGTAATAAATAATATGTATACATATATATTTATATACATATATTATTTATTAAAGGATCCTTGAGGCGCTCAAATCGCCTTGTGTTGCCTCGCGCCTTGGACCCTTGTCGCCTCGACTCGCCTCTCGCTTTTTTAAACTAAGATTACCAACATTTCGAAGGGGGAGCCTCAACACCTGAGAGTGGCTGCATATAGACTTCCTCATGTAAATCACCATGAAGAAATGTAAATCACCATGAAGAGAGATATTTTTAACATCCATTTGAGAAATAGTCGAAGAACGTGTAGCATTCAGCCAGCCACTGCAATTATAGTACGAATAGTAGTCATGTGAGCAACATGGGAAAAAGTCTCATCATAATTGCGTACTTGAGTCTGCTGAAAACCTCTAGCAACAAGATGAGCTTTGTATTGCTCACTAGAGCCATATGCTTTGTTCTTATTTTGAACACCCACTTATATGTAATGGGTACATGCGATGCTAATGGAACAAGATCCCAAGTGCATGAATTATTGAGGGCAGCCAACTTCCCAGAAATAGCAAGTTGTCATTCTGGATGACAAAAGCTTCTTTATATGTAGATGCCTCGTCAATAATATCACCAGCATGGAGAACCCAATTTGTCAGGAAGGGCAATAGTAGCACCATCGCAAAGATTATCTCTCTATCCAACTGGTGACTCGTAAAAAATAGCATGTAACTCATCAAATTGTAGTGTCATTACAGATGGGAACATCACGACTGGCCAAGGTAGGAGGATGTGGGACTGTTATAGGATCTTTGAAACGATGATTGTAGACATGTGTCATGTAGTCTTTGAGGAATGAGTGGTATCGGTTCATTAGTGGTGGGTGTGATGAAGGAGTAGGACAAGGAAGGAGTGTAACTGAAAGTACAATGAATCTTGAATTACAATAAGGGTTTTGTATATATCATTATGGGCCTGGAGGATATGGGCCTCAACACATACAAGTAAGAGTTGTATCCATGTATATATTTTTTTAGGCTGGGGGCTGATGCATTAAGATTTGATGCAGTAGAAGTTTGTATATTAGAGTGGGTAGGAGCAGAAAATAAAGTGCTTATAGATTCTGATCTGGACAGAAATTCCGTAAGGTATAACAGTTTGTTGTAATGGTCAGTAAACAACAAAGTCTGCAGCTTTCTCACTTCATCCAAATAAGAGTTATTATTTGCTTATAATTCTTTTGAGGCTGGGGGCTTATGCATCAAGATTAGATGCAGTATAAGTTTTTACATTGAAGTGGGTAGGAGTTGGGTGTGTAGTAGTTGGTAAAGTACTCTACCACCTCCTCTCCTAGTAATAAATTCCAATCATTCTCCTTATCTTAACAGTATGCTTACCAGGCAGGATGTTAAGACACTTTTTCAGCTTGTTCAATTCATGAGTATTTTAAGAGCTAGGGACTTAAATATGAAGGGTGTATTATGAAGTTTTAATATTTTCATGGTTTAGGGTGTTGGAAAAGCTTCTCACTTCAGCCAAAAAGATGCTATTCATTTGGTATTTCCCCAATTTTGTGCTTATTTGAGTAATCAGTCAGAGGATCTGGATTATGTCCTTGGATCGGGTTTAGGTTTACAATGGTTCTTGCCATGTTCTATTACTGATTTATTTCTGTCAAATCTGGAGGGCTTTGTTAGCTAAAAAGGGAAGCTACCTTTTTACTATTTATATGGAGTAAAAACTTCTTAAATCCCACTCAGATTCTGCTGGCTTCTACTATATCTGCTTTTGTATTCTCATATATTTCGTACTTAAGGTAGACTATGAGCTTGAAATAAGATTTGAAGAAGTCTTTTAACTTATGCATACAGTTTAGGAACTTGTTATGAAAAATGACGCAGGGGAAACACATCACACTAAAACATAAGGTATAAAGAAGTTGAAATTTTTATGAGAATAAGAAGGTGCTTTCCCTAAATGTACAAACTTACGTTTCTCAAGAATGAAAGTGTTATTGTAGTACTTTGCTGCAGCAAAGGGTCATTATAAGTTGGAATGTTGGATTCTATTAAATTAGTTTTAGGAATGATTAATAAGTTACTTAGTAACAAAAAAGTGATTGCTGGATGTCTGAAAATACCTTATTGTTGTGCAGGTATCTTTGTCGACTTGGGAGGATGGAAACCCACAACCATGCCTTGACTATTCGATTGATATCGATCCTTCATCTTCTGTTGTTAGAAATCCATTTTCAGAAAAAAAGTGGAAGAAATTCCAACTCTCAAGTATATTTGGAAGCTCTACTGCTGCAATCAAATTGCAGGTTCTGGATTTGAACTTGAATCAGCGGGGAACTAGATTTGTTGATCGATGGCTTGTTGTGCTTAGCATGGGTTCTGGTCAAACAAGAAACATGGCTCTTGATAGGTACGTGAAGAGAGAGGAACTTTTAAAATATTTACATTTCCGTAGAACATTAATGCTGAAGCATATATGTTCTATCTATTATTGTAATTTGGCTGAATGGAAGGAGATTTCTTGATGAGTGTGGGAAGAAGCTGAGGAGTCCAATTGGTTAATTACTGTCTGATATGGCTGCATAAATGTGTTTGCCTCCTGAAACTTATTTGTGTGGGAGCTTATCATGGCGATTGGCTGTTGTGGATTAGTTGTCCTAGGAGCAAGAGGGCACTTTCTAAAATCATTTACAGCTCCTAACCTTTGCTCTGTTCGAAGTTGCTTATTATCTTTATAAATTTTTTCTGACCATGTCAATCTCTAACATCTTTACCGTTGCAGAAAAATGAGATAAGTTTTCTATTATGAACTCCTAATTCATACAATTCTTCCTCCTGGCACTTTTGTCTCTTCAAATTATTTATCTTTGTTCTCTTTCTCTTCATCTTTTGGATTTTTTATTTCTTAGGAATATTAAATTATCTCAAATGCATGATTAATTTTTTCCGTTTGAGCTTTTGTTGAATGTTTAGTAGTTGGAATGAGCTGGACCTTCAATGGGATTATGCACTTTCATGTATTATCATATGACTTGGTGAATATCTGAATATTATTTTGGATTTGGGGCTTATTGTGAAAATTGCCGAGAGTTAATTAGTTGATGAATGCAACCAGATGTCTTTTGAATTAAATTGCTCATAGTACATCGGTGTATTTTGTATGCGCAGAAGGTATCTTGCATACAATCTGACACCTGTAGCTGGAGTTGCAGCACACATATCCAGAAATGGTCATCCTATTGATGACCATCCATCAAATGCCATCATGTCCCCTCTTCCTCTATCAACCAGTGTAAATATGCCAGTAACGGTGGTGGGATCCTTTCTGGTGCGTCATAATCGAGGTCGCTATCTTTTCAGATGCCAAGAGAGCAAAGTGGATTTTGGGGTGCAGTCTGATGCTGGAAGTCAGTTGATTGAAGCTTGGAACATAGAGTTGATGTCTTGTGTTCGTGACTCTTATATCAAATTGATACTTGAGATGCAAAAGTTACGGAGAGACCCACTGGCCTCTATTCTTGAAACAAATTTAGGTCGTGCTGTGAGTTTAGTTTTGAGCTCTTACAGGGATGAAATATATTCGTTCTGGCCTAGGTCATCCCAGAATACCCTTCTCAAGCAACATTTAGATGGTGAAGATGCCACCATAAAGCTTCCTAAGGCAGACTGGGAATGCCTGATTGAACAAGTTATTAGGCCTGTGTATTCTCGCCTTGTTGAACTTCCTGTTTGGCAGCTATATTCTGGGAATTTGGTTAAGGCAGCAGACGGTATGTTTCTCTCACAACCTGGGAATGGAGTGGGTGAGAATTTGCTACCTGCCACTGTCTGTGCTTTTGTTAAGGAACACTATCCTGTTTTTTCAGTCCCATGGGAACTGGTAACTGAAATCCAGGCAGTGGGCTTCACCATAAGAGAAATCAAACCTAAGATGGTCCGGGACCTTCTAAGGGCTTCATCTCCATCTATTGGCAATTGGTCGATTGAAACTTATGTAGATGTACTTGAATACTGCTTATCTGATATTCAAATTCTGGAGCCATCTGATTCGAATGAACTCTCGACACCGTTGAACAATGCTGATTTGGGTACTTTTAGCAAGCAAGAAGACAGTCATTCATTATCTGTAGCAGGCACTAGTCGACATAGGCATCATGGGGTTTCCCCTGCTACTTCAGTCAATTCTGGAGGAGACGCAATTGAAATGGTGACAAGCTTAGGGAAGGCTCTATTTGATTTTGGTCGTGGTGTTGTTGAAGATATAGGCAGGGGAGGAGGTTCTCCTTCTCACAGGCACCCTTTGACAGGACATACCAGTTATGGGCTTTCTGGCTTCAGTACCAGTGAGGACCAGAGGCTTTTCCAGATATCTTCTGAGCTCAAAGGGCTACCTTGTCCAACTGCCAAAAATCGTCTTATCAAATTAGGTTTTACTGAAGTTTATATTGGAAATAAGGAGGAACAGTCTCTGTTTACTTCTTTAGCTGGGAAGTTCATTCATCCAGAAGTGGTGGAGAGACCACTGCTGCACAATATTTTTTCTAACTGCTCTATTCAATCATTCCTGAAACTTCAAGCTTTTTCCCTGCGCTTGCTTTCAAGCCAGATGACATCTGTTTTTCATGAAAACTGGGCAAATCATGTAAATGACTCACAAAATGCTCCCTGGTTTTCATGGGAGAATACTGCAAGTTCTGGTCTTGAAGCCGGTCCTCCCCCAGAGTGGATTAGACTTTTCTGGAAGATATTCAGTGGCTCATTAGAAGACATCTCTCTTTTTTCTGATTGGCCCCTTATTCCGGCGTTTCTTGGTCGCCCAATCCTATGTCGCGTGAGAGAACGCCATCTTGTCTTTGTTCCTCCCCCCATCAGGGATTTGGCAATCTCACATACTACTTCTGATGCAGGTGTACCTGAATCTGGTCAATCTGAGTCTCCTTCCAATTCTCATGAAATACAAGAATATTTGTTGTCGTTTAAAATTATAGAAGAAAAGTACCCTTGGTTGTTTTCACTGCTTAATCAATACAATATTCCCATTTTTGATATTAATTACTTGGATTGTGCTGCTTCGTCAAAGTGTTTGCCCCTTGATGGGCATTCATTAGGGCAAACTATAGCAACCAAGCTTGTTGCAGCAAAACGAGCTGGTTATTTTCCTCAACTTATTTCTTTTTCAGCATCCGAGCGAGATGAGCTCTTCAGTTTATTTGCTTCTGATTTTTCTTCTAGTAGTTCTAATTATGGAGTGGAAGAGCTTGAAGTGCTGCGTAGTCTTCCTATTTACAGAACAGTTCTTGGGACATATACCCAATTGGAAAGTGAGGACCTTTGCATGATCTCTTCAAAAACATTTCTCAAGCCATCTGAGGACTTTTGTCTGTCTCACTCTTCCAATTCTACTGAAAGTTCTTTACTGCGAGCACTTCGAGTCCCTGAATTCACTGATAAACAGATTCTCGTCAAATTCGGTTTGCCTGGATTTGAACATAAACCGCAGCTTGAGCAGGAGGATATCTTGATATACCTGTATACAAACTGGAAAGATCTTCAGTCAGATTCATCTGTAGTTGAGGTTCTTAAAGACTCTAAATTTATCAAGACGGCTGATGAAGAGTCTGAAAATCTCTGTAAACCCCAGGATCTATTTGACCCTGGTGATGCTTTATTGATGTCCGTATTTTCTGGGGTAAGGACGAAATTCCCAGGAGAGAGATTCATATCTGATGGATGGCTTCAGATTTTGCGGAAAGTGGGTCTCCGAACTTCTGTTGAGGCAGATGTTATTCTTGAGTGTGCTAGGAGAGTGGAGTATCTTGGTGTTGAATGTATGAAAGATGAAGAGGCTCCAGATGAACTTAATGTTTGGAATCCTAAGAATGAAGTATCGTTTGAGATTTGGGTATTGGCTGAAACTTTGGTCAAAACAATTTTGTCTAATTTTGCTGTTCTTTATGGAAACAACTTCTGCAATCTCCTTGGCAATATAGCTTGCGTTCCAGCTGAAAAAGGATTCCCAAATATAGGTGGCAAAAGAAGTGGGAATAGAGTACTTTGTTCCTATTCCGTAGCTATACTAATGAAGGACTGGCCTCTTGCTTGGAGTTGCACTCCAATTCTTTCAATACAGAGTGTTGTACCCCCTGACTATGCTTGGGGACCACTGCATCTGTCAAGCCCTCCTGCCTTTTCAACTGTACTCAGGCACCTTCAGGTATGGTTATATCTTGATAGTGATTTGAAGCTTGTAACTTTGATTGGCATTTCTAACCAAATTCCGTAGGTTATTGGACGCAATGGTGGTGAGGACACCCTTGCCCATTGGCCTGCTATATCAGGTATTAAGACAGTTGATGAAGCTTCGCTTGAGGTTCTGAGATATCTGGACAAAGTTTGGAACTCACTCTCCTCGTCAGGTAATCTAGTTTGTTTCTCAAGCTATCCAGGAAGATGTCGGTGGCAGACTAGTGTTTACTATAGGGGTGTGTGTGTGCATCTGCAAGTACATGTGTAATGTGCTAGAAGACTATGTGGAGAATAATTGATTTTATCGACTTTTATGTGCTTTCTATATAGTACTTTGACTAATTGCGATTATCAATGTATTGGCAGATATTGCAAACCTGCAGCAAGTGGCTTTCTTGCCAGCTGCAAATGGTACTCGTTTGGTGAAAGCAAGCTCTCTTTTTGCTCGTTTGACTATAAATCTTTCTCCATTTGCATTTGAGCTCCCTTCAGCATACCTCCCTTTTGTGAAGATTCTTCGAGATTTGGGTCTTCAAGACTCACTATCTGTTGCTTCCGCAAGGCATCTTCTTTCAGATCTTCAAAGAGTTTGTGGTTATCAGCGTCTGAATCCAAATGAATTCCGTGCTGCAGTTGAAATTTTACATTTCATTTGTGATGAGAAGAACAGTCCAGAGATCTCCAACTGGTATTCTGAAGCAATTGTTCCTGATGATGGATGTAGGCTTGTCCATGCAAAATCATGTGTATATATTGATTCTCGTGGTTCTCATTATGTCAAGCATATTGACACTTACAGAATCAGATTTGTTCACCAAGATCTTCCAGAGAGAGTGTCCGAGGCCCTAGGTATCAAAAGGCTGTCAGATGTTGTGAAAGAGGTACTCAACTGCTTGTAGGTTTTTGAGTTTAGGTTTGTTCATTCAAAAGGTATTTCTCCCACCTTACAGTATTTAATGTTCAACTACCTGTAGGAACTGGACAACGGTGAAGACCTATGTGATTTGGAGTATATCGGTTATGTTTCACTTGCTTGCATCCAACAAAAGCTAAGGAGTGAACCATTCCAGGTGGCAGTATGGAGAATACTAACTACTTTAGTTAGTACCCATCCTGGATACTGTAGGCCAAACCTTGAGACCATCCAAAAATCATTGGTTTCTGTTGCAGAAAGATTAAATTTTGTCAAATGCTTGTACACTCGTTTCTTATTGCTTCCAAAATCTGTGAACATTACCCTTGTATCTAAGAATTCCATTCTCCCTGAGTGGGAGGGAATATCGAAACACAGGGCCCTTTACTTTATAGATCAGTCGAACTCACGTGTCTTGATTGCTGAACCACCAAATTATATAGCAGTTACAGATGTAATCTCTGCAGTGATAAGTCACATTCTGGACTCACCAGTTCCATTACCAATCGGGTCTCTATTTCTCTGTCCTCAGCACTCTGAGGATACCGTACTTGATGTCCTGAAACTTTGTTCTCACACAAGAGGTGCAGATTTTGGTGGTGGGATTGAGACTTCTCTTGGCCAAGAGATACTGCCTCAGGATGCTACTAGAGTGCAATTCCATCCTCTAAGACCTTTCTATAAGGGAGAGATAGTGGCTTGGAGGTCCTCAAATGGAGAAAGATTAAAGTATGGCAGAGTTCCAGAGAATGTTAAGCCATCAGCAGGACAAGCACTTTACAGATTCATGCTGGAAACTTCATCAGGGGTGACGGAGCCCCTTCTTTCTTCAAACATATTCTCTTTCAAGAATATTTCTTATAGTGGTGAAGATTCATCAGCTATCTTACATGATGGAGATAATATGGTGTATGAAAACATGAGGCCAGAAACTTCTGGAGTTCGGTCAAGCCCCTCTCAGGTATCTCTCATCAACCTACTTTACGCATCATAAAATACCTGATAGATGAAATCATTTCTTGGACCTGATTCGTTCCTCTTTTCATAATAATTAATTTAGCTTGAAAGTTGTGAGTTGCTAAAACTATACTAATTTGAGGCGTTGTGCAGCTACCAAGTGCAGCCCTTAATTTATTATGTTCTAAATAGGTGATATCATATTATGCTACTATGTCGTTGTAAGTTGCATTTCTATTTCATAGATAGCAGTGAAACCTCACCTCCCCCAACCTGAACAACATAGCCAAATCTAGAATTTTGTACCTATTCTTCTTACTGACTTGACGATTTCAAAAGTTCCTTCACAACATCATCCTTCACTAAATGTGCCTTAAAGGAAACAGCATATGAATCTTCAGAATGCATTATGGATAACAACAACTTCAGCATTATTCGATCATGAATTCGTAGAACATTAAAGAACTCTGATGATACTTGCGTATACTGGAATAGAAATTGTGTTTCTATAGACAATATCGTCACAAAAGATGCTGTTTCTTATTCGAAAGTTGAAAGATGTCCCCCTTGACTTAGTTGACTATGAAAGAGTTGTGCGAAGCAATCATGACATGACATTCAAGTGATGCATCTTGTTCTTGTTGTCTCATATGTTATTATGGAATCAACCCTAGTTTATTTGTGCAGTTAATTTTGATATCTGTGTTAGCTTCTAGAAAGATCAATTATCCTTGACTTATATATATATATAGCCCTATTTTTTGACTCGTTTGTTGCTGGCAGCCACAGCCCATGCATGACCTTCAGCATGGTCGCGTATCAGCTGCAGAATTCGTCCAAGCAGTTCATGAGATGCTTTCTTCAGCTGGCATCAGTGTAGATGTGGAAAAGCAGTCACTATTGCAGACAACATTAACACTGCAAGAACAACTTAAAGAATCACAGGCAGCTTTATTGCTCGAACAGGTTTGCATCTTTCCCTGAATATCCTCAATATTTTCTGCATGATTTGGGAAAGCTTTGCTGAATGATTAAACAGACATGATTTGGGTCCTAAATTTTTAATTTTTTGTTCAAAATAATCATCTCTTAGTTCTTCTAACTGTATCAACTGCTAGACCTAGACTAGACTAGTATAGTTAAGTGCTCCTTAATCTTCAGATGTGGACGAACACCGAGCTTAACTGCATTGCTGATAATGCAAGCGTTGATTTATATGCAGGAGAAGTCTGAGATGGCTGCGAAAGAAGCTGATACAGCAAAAGCAGCATGGTCATGCCGGGTGTGTTTAAACAACGAAGTTGATGTCTCCTTGATTCCTTGTGGTCATGTACTATGCAGGTCATGCTCCTCTGCAGTTTCGAGATGCCCATTTTGTCGTCTTCAAGTATCCAAAACCATGAGGATCTTTCGACCATGATTGAATTACTGTTTCCTTAACTTTTTTTTCCCTTTCCATTTTTATGATCTCTTCTCTCTCTCTCTGCCTGGGTGATGCTTTCTATATACTGTTTCTTTATAGTATATAGTGATGGAATGAACGATGGAACTCATAAATTTGTACTTGTTAAGATTCTGTCTCATTAAAAAAAAAAAGTGTCTGCTTTATACAAGTTATTGTTCAAGTTTAATATTGTTTATTATATTTGTGGATTAAATTAATAAAGAACTGACGAGTCTAATGCATTTAAAATATTATTCTCTCCGTCCCACTTTAATTGTCCACCTTTCCTTTTTTGTCCGTCCCATTTAATTGTCCACTTACTTAAAATGAAAAAATAATACACGCTCACTAATAAAATACTAATTTCTTCTATCTCTACTCGCATTGGTTATTGTGTCAAAAACAAAGTGGATAATTCATATGGGACGGCGGGAGTATAAAACATCGGTGACAACTTTTTATTCTGATAATTTTGACTCTTAACACTTTAATTATTGGGAAGGTCTTGGGTTAGGCAGGCCTAAACGATTTAGGCAGATTTTATCCATTAACTCAAGCTCAAATTCATATAATATATCCTAATTGGGATTAATAAATCCTATTTGGGATGGGTCAACCCATTTGGGTAGGATAAAACCCGCCTAAACCGTTTAGGTCTGCCTAACGCAAGTTTTTGCCTTAATTATTATATTTAATAGAACTGAGAATATGTACTTAAGTCATAATAAGAGCATAGATTTTTCTTTTATATAATTGTATAACGATAAGAATTGAACAATCGATAAGTGGATTCAATCTCAAGAGGTGAAACTGAAATCTTCGAACACCTTCTCCGAAACTGCAAGTGGAGCTAGCTTTGCAGGGTAGTTACGTTGGAAATTCGGGGTTAATTGAAAAAATTATTTGTGATAAATATTTAATTTATCGTAATTGAATATTTTGGTGAGTGAGAAATTGAACCATAAATTGACATATTATGGTTTATGACATAGTTAAACATGTGTTTAATGTCCCAAATTGATGTTTAATGCAATTTGAGACTTGTATGTGTGTAACAATAAGTGTGCATTGATGGTACATGTTAGTGTTAACATGGACTAGGTATTAAGTCTGTCAGATGTTAAACAAACATCGAGATTAATATTTAGTTTGTGCATGCACACGTAGTTGACTCACTCAACGCGATAGTTACAATACGTGGGGACAAGAATATTATTTGCTCGATAATTTACTACATAAATAGTAATTGTCGTAGTAATAATGTTAGTTTTTAATCGACGTGATAATTATGTCGGTTTTATAACCGATAAGACAATGATGACATCGTAACGTCTCGATATTAAGTGACGAAACGTAACCATCACGAGAACATAGTATTCAATTTGTAACGTCACGATATTAGTGACGAGAAACGTAATCGTCGACACCATAATATTCGATATGAAACCGTTGGTCGTATTCAATTATCGGTCATAACTCCCGGGTGGACTTGTCTATTTATAGGCACACGTAGGTGCATTATCGAGTTGATCGATAATAATCGAGAATAACCACTCTACTCCAACTTTTTCAAAAACCTTGCATTACTTTCATAAGCTTTTTAGCTTCCTCAGTTCTAACTTCGTTTAGTTTGCCGGAGCTTTTATGATCGCGGTGCTACCTCGTAGAAAACCAAGTTATTTTACCTTTGGGGATGAGCGCTGTCAAAATGAGCACTACATTCGTGTTTTCGTCTTGCGGGAAGAGGACTCCTCGACTCGGCTACATTTATTTAATTTTATTTCATTCTCACACTTTTCTGTTCTGCCTAGTTTGTTGCATTATTTCGTGTAAATAGTTGCAGTAGCTCTGTTAGACTGCCAAACTTCCAACAACGCAAGTCGAAATATTATTTGTGCAATCTGAGGCATGGCTTAGTACACCATCAACACGATATCCTGGTGGAAACAACAACAATGCAACTATTGTTAGTGGATTAGTGGTTGACTATCATCCAAATGCAACATTGATGAATTAGTATCTTCCCCCAAGTGCTCAAGTTGAAAAGCCCTTCAATTTGTTTGAGTGGACTTCAAGAATTGGCAACAAAAGAGATTTACTATCTCACCATGCTTGGGTTCATACAACTTCAAAGAGAATAAGTAGTCATGAGTCAATGATGAACCCTATAGCAATCAAACGATTGTTTTGATAATTGATTTCACAAGATTACTATTCTTGTATACTTGTGAAAAAAATTATTTAATATTTTGACATGTTCCTTGTGTAGGATGATGTTAATGTTGTGGAATGGAAGGGGCAACAAGTGCTCCACTCTTGTTCAAGATTTAATTTGTGGCATGTTTGTGCTCTTCCAATGTCTCTTGCAATCGTGCAATTGTGGGAATTTGTAGAAATGAGTCACTTAAGAATGTGATTAGTAGCAGCCAAGAAAGTGGAATTATGAGTCTATGTATGTCGTGGCCATGTACCTTGAGTACAAAATAGTAGACTCTCGGTCGATCATGAAATAAGTTGTTGGTCCCTTATGATCAGAGTCGTCGTGGTTACAATAAAGAACACACATGAAGTGCAGCGGAATAGATTACGTTTTCTTGTATTTAAATTATTCTCAACTTTATTTTTCGTTAAGATTTTCTTAGGTTACCTTTTCAGTTATACACTAGTAACGTGGTTACTAGGTTTTAAAACATAATA